>PJEM01003322.1:0-190206 GCA_004023845.1 Helogale parvula
ATGCAGTTGGCAGAATTGGGGTAAACCATCTGGTGAGGATTCTTTAGTTTAAAGGAAAAGTCACACTATTTCAGGTTACAAGAGGCTATAACTGCTTTTAGGTGAATTTTTTAAGCGTAGAAGGAAGTGAGTGGCCCTACCACTGACATTGGCAGGTTTTAGGACAGTTGGCACCCGGGATGGCATTCAGAATGACTCAGTGGCAACACTCGCAGTTCAGTAGAAAGATAGAGTCGTGTCCTCTCCTCTCCAGAAGGCATCAGACACTCCTAAGTCCATACTTCACCCTCAGGGCAGCACAGACTGTGTTTTGTTTTACTTTCCCTGCGTATCCATGACTTCCCATTAGCTGCTCTCTGCTTCCCTCAGGGATGCCTGGGCAGCGCCTCCTCTGGACACAAATGGAATAGCAGTCGCTGTTTGGTCCGCTGTCAGCTTGCCGGCTTCCATTGCTGGCCCAGTGCAGAACAGGTGTGCGTTCTTTGCTCCGGAAATGAGAAGAGTGATGGTTGAAGGTCTGGCACAAGGAGCTTCTCTCAACGAAGTGCACAGTCAGGTGGCCCAGATCCGCATCAGAAAACCAGAGCATTCATGAAGCACCTCCCACCGCATCCCAGCCCTCTGCTGGTTACAGCCAGGCCTACGCCTGGTGCCTCAGTTTACTAACTGTCCCCTCCCCCACCACACACACCACACATTCAATAGCCACAACACAGCACACACACTTCACAAATACCACATGCACCGCAAACACCTCACACGACACACACTGCGCTCACACACACCTCACACCACACCATGCACACACACACACACACAACCACCACTTACACAGTACATGCTACACCACACATACAGTACTCTGTGAAGGCAAAATCCTCACGTTATCACCTACAACTATTATACATGCGCAAATTCTCTATATAATAGAAGATATCAGACAATGCACACAAAGGGTCCCTGTGTCCTTATCTCAGAAAAACTAAAACTTATTAAGAACTGTGGACAAGCAGAACCTAGGAAAACTGTGCCATTTCACATTGTATGAAAACACGCTCCTATACGAGCATATGGTCCCATCACAGACACCTTTGAAAGAACAAGAACATTTATACAACGCTCACCGCATCTCAAGCTGACATTGGATTTTAATCAGTTATATTCATTGGTATTATATTCATTTAAATATGCAATCAGAAAGGAATCAGTTATATTCATTGGTATTATGTTCATTTAAATATGCAAATGTCATGGAGCTTGTGGAATATAGTGTAATGTTCTCTCTCTCTCTCTCTCCCTCTTTTTTAAAGAAAGACAAAGGAAGCATTCGAACTGGGAATGTCCATAGATTTGGAAAATAGTTTGTATTTAACTTTTGAAACTTTTCTTAATATTTTGATCAATCCACTCCATGATTTTGTTCCTTCTACATGCATATTAAATATTCGGTAACAATCATACATGGGATTGAATACTTGGACTTTAGCATTGCTATTTGCGGTGACGGTTTCAATGTGGTCGGCTGTCTACATTGTTCTCAAATGCAGGATGTTCCTTTACATCTTACATAAGAAATCGCAAATATTATGCAATTTACTAATTATGGAATTAAGGCTGAGAGCGTTGGTGCTTGGAGACGGTGTTTGTGTGCCATCACAGTTTATGATGCCAGAAGACTAAGGCTTCCATGCTGCACTGTGAGCTATTAATTCATCCTCATATTTCAGGACTCTTATGTCTGGTAATTAAAACTGTCCAGGGAAATAATGTCACCAGCTACTAATATCCATCCCTGTTAAATCTCCTTTGGCCTCAGAATTTGAACTTATTGGCTGAGCCCTAGTCAGCGGTCACCTGGACACCTTAATGTCTTTGGTCAACATTCCCCACTTGAGTAAATAGCACAGGACATAGAATTGTACCTGTAGCCAAAGGGATGCATCATATGCAATAGCTGCCACATTTCTCACATCACTGGACCTGCCTGTGCTAACAGGAGCCTGCTAAAACAAACTCATCTGCGAGCGCTTCAGAGAGCGGCCAGCAGGGCTTGGAGCGATGACCGCACCGTAAATACCTGTCAAGGTAGAACCCACACGCACCCCTGCTCTCATCCAATGCCTACTAAGGCTCTTCTTGGAAGTTTCTTTCCTACATTCCAAGGATAAGGAGGACTGTCTGAGTTTTAGGTCACAGTTTCCAGACCCAAGTTTTTAGTTCTCTTTATGCCTATGTTTTGTGATTCTTACGGAATGAAATTTGATAAATATGGATGGCCATAGATTCACCTGTCAACCACTTAGTCATTTGGCAATGATGTCAGACGTCAGACCTTGTTCTCAGCCCTAGTGACAGAGTACATGTGGGGTCCTGGTCCAGATGAGAAGAGACCACAGTAACAGAGAAAGTGAATGCAGGGGAAAATTGTGTAAGTGCTGCATACTAAATCAGTAAAGAGGGATTCACTCCCATCTATTTGTGATTCTCTAGTTCTACAAATACCCTGGGTGTGCAGGGATCAGTTGTTCATTGAGTGATTATCACATACATGCATTATCGTTTTTTAAGCCTCACAACTGATTATGAGTTAGAGAATATTAAAATCCCTGTTTTTAAGATGCAGATTTATTAACAAGTCAGGACGAAATGTGTGTGTGCTTCCTTTAGAACCCATGTCCCTACCATTGATTAATAGCTTCTATATTGATCCTGTTATAACTTAAAATAGAATTCACTATGATACATACAAAGGAGTTCTTACACTCAGGGAAATGGGGCCACTAATCTGGATGATGACTTGCTGGTCATTTTTAAATTAAAATATCCAGGCAAAAATATTTGAGGGAAACCAAGTAAGTAATAAAGATAATAATCAAGTCAACATAGGATCTGAACAGATGTCACCTGTCATTGAGGAGTCGTTGAAATTTTCAAATCAAATAACGTGTATGTGAATACTCTATGTGAACCGAAAATACAGATGAGTGAGACACTCCTCGATCTTACGAATCTACCACAGCAAACATAAAATGAAGAAATATGGCAGAATGAGATGACGGTTGTGCATCCCACAGAGACGTAAGGAGTGACAGCAGAGAGGTAACCACGGTCTGGTGTCGTTGGAGAATCCTCCACAGAAAAGGCAAGCTGCCTATGGGAAAGGCAAGGGCTATGATAATTCAGAGAAAGAAAGGGGACATGCATCCAACGTACAAAGGTCAGCACTGGCCAAGCCGTGGTGGTCACAGTGAAGACCCCGTGTATGAACACGATAGATAGACCAGCTTGGGGAGACAGGGAAGTTCCAAAAAGAGGATGAGTAGGGAAAGGCAAAGTCGATGAAGTCAGTGAAACTTGGTCACAGGATATGTTAAAGTGGTGGCAGGAAGGTTGTGAAGAAATATCAGCACACATGTGAGGTGGGGGCGGTGCTTTAGGTAAGCTTGCTTGACTATAATTTGGAGGACGCGTCTCAGTGCAAAAACTCTGGAAGCTGAAAATATGACCAAGATTTCATATGTTATACTTATGAAATGACATGGCAATATAGAAATCATTGGGAATCTATGATGATAACTATAATCCCTTTTATTAGTGTGGAAAGAGAAGTCAGAAATTAGAGAGTTTGAAGAGAATAAGTGCTACAGGGTGTTGACCCAAATAATGCAAAGGCACTAATTGAAAGGGATCCATGCACTCCTATATTTATTGCAGCATTATTTAAAATAGCCAAGATATAAAGACAGCCCATGTGTCCAGTGATATCAGAATGGATAAAGAAGAGGTGATTTTGTCTACACTGGATGTTATTTAGCCATTAGAAAGAAGGAAATCTTGCCATTTGCAACAACATGGATGAGTCGAGGGTACAATGCTGAGCGAAATAAGTCACTTAGAAAAATATAAATCCCATATGATCTCACTCATATGTGGAATTTAAGAAGCAAACAAACAAACAAAAAAGAAAGGCAAAGGAAAGAAGAGAGAAACAAATCAGGAAACAGGCTCTTAACTCTGGAGAACACAGTGATGGTCCCCAGAGGGAAGGTGGGTGGGGAGTCGGAGAAGTAGGTGATGAAGACTGAGAAGCGCACTTGCTTGATGAGCACTGGGTGGTGTAGGAAGTGTTGGACCCCTATATCGTACACCTGAAACTAGTATTACCCCACATACTAGCTCTCTTGGACCTTAAAATGTACAAAAGAGGTAAAAAATGAAAAGGAATGCTGAGAAAGTGGAAACAAAAGTGAAGGATTGCACATTTGAGAAGACTCAACAGAAAGAGAAAAATCCAGTGTCTGGCCTTCAGTCCGTCTCTGGATATATTTAAAGATGTTTAAAATATATGTAAAAATCAGTAAGATTAAAGGGGATGACCCAAAAAATTTAAGAAAGAAAAGGACTAGCATAGATTGGTGTTCCTACAGAGTTAGCGGAGAATGGGGCCAAAGGGCTTGAAAAGCTGAGGAGAGTTGAAACCAAGCCACTGGGTCCGCCTCCCCCAAATGGTCTCTCCACTGGGCTCCCAGAGCCTCTCACGCCGCCTTATGTCGCCGTGCCAAAGTTCTGCAATGCCTTGTTGTGCTGCTTTCCCCTTCCCTTCCCACCCGCTGCTGGCTGAACACGCCCTTGTGAGCCAAAGTCTCTCTTGCCCTCTTGCCCGTCAACATCCTCCAGGACTGAGCAGAAGGTCCCACATTTCGGAATAGTCCAATAAGAGCTGAGAAAATGAGCGAGGGGAACTGGAGGGCAGAGCAGCACCTGAGATGCAGTTTCCAGTGGGGATCAGGAGCCTCTGAGAGGGCGGGCGGGGAAATCTTCGTGGTGGAAACACAACATCTAGCACTAGTTTGTGTCTGGACAGAAGTCTCTACATGAGGGGCGGGGGGGGGAGGGCACCCATGGTGGCTCAGTCAATTGAGTGTTCGACTCTTGGTTTTGGCTCAGGTCGTGATCCCAGGGTTGTGGGATTGAGCTTTGCATGGAGCCTGCTTGGGATTGTCTCTCTCTCCCTCTCTCTCTGCCCCCACCCCCAATAAACAAACTTTAAAAAAAAAAAAAGTCTTCATCACTTTTCAGGGATGCTCTCTGTTCCAGGAACACAGGGACAGAAGAAAGAAGACCAGGTCTGGATGGATCCAATGTCTGTAGTACAAAGCTGTGGAATTTGGTTAGCATCCACATGATTAACTAGAAAGATTATGGTGGAGTCTTTTTTAGCATAGGTTATTTCAGAGAGGAAGGATTCATGTCTGCTGTGGTAGAAACTTAGAGACTTGGGAATTCTAGGAGGACCAATTTAGAAATTGATAGAGAATAATATCATGTTTGATAGGAGGTCATTCTGATTTGCACATTACTGAGGGCTTTCTTTTTTTAATGTTTTTTATTTGTTTTTGAGAGACAGAGACAGCATGAGCAGGGGGAGGGTCAGAGAGAGAGAGAGACACAGAATCCAAAGCAGGCTCCAGGCTCTGAGCTAGCTGTCAGCACAGAGCCCGACGTGGGGCTCGATCCCATGAACCATGAGATCATGACCTGGGCCGAAGTGGAACGCTCAACTGACTGAGCCATCCAGGTGCCCCCACTGAGGGCTTTCAGCTTTAAGAGTGGGACAGTCTCTGGTGAATCAGGACCGTTGGTGAGCTGTCCTCTGCTGCAGCTTTACGGACCCCATGTGGTTCGTCAGTGTGTCTTGCTCTGCCTTAGGATCTCTGGACGTGCTCTTCCCATGGTGGTGGCCACACTCTTTCTGGCCTTCCTTCCCCCTCATCTTTTTCATCTGGCTGATGCCTTTCCTTCAACTCACCATTACTTCTCCTCCCCCTCCCCTCTACCCCTCCCCTCCCCTTCTCCTCATCTTCCTCCTCCGCCTTCTTCCTCATGAGAATATGTTATATATTTAAACCTTATATATATTTATTTTATGCTTGCTTATTAATTTTTGAGAGGGTGGGGGAGAGAAAAACTCTCAAATAGACTTCATACTGTCAGCGCAGAGCCCGATGCAGGGATCCAACTCACAAACTGTGAGATCAGGACCTGAGCCAAAATCAGGGGTCAGAGACTTAACCAACTGAGCCACCCAGGTGCCCCCCCCCCCCATCCACCATTACTTCTTGAGTGTTTTGCCTTTTCACTGACTCAACCCCCAGGTCACTGGCACAACCGTGAGCCCCACGGGGCAGCTCCACCACTTTGAAATATAGTGAGAGAATACACAGGACTGGTGTTCAGGAAGTAGAATCTGAGATTTTGTTTTTTTAATATTTTCTTCTGTTATGTGTTCTTTAAATTTCCCTTGATGAGTTTCTCAAAACGATATTCTTTCTTTTCATTCCTCAAAATAGAGAAGAAATTCTGCCTTAAAGAATTGTTAGTGATTACCATAAGGAATATGGTTGTATTCGCGATTGTTAAGAATATGCCTTGGAAATGTGTATTTGCGATTCTAAAACTCTTGAGCAGCCATGAGGCTCATCACGTGATGATGAAGGTCCCCATGCAAAGTCCATCAAGTGACAGGAAAGACAGCAGATGGCAACCCAGGAATTCATCACATCCTGTCTTTACTGTAGTATTTGTTTAATTTTCTTATTTTTAAAGTTTATTTAGTTTTGAGAGAGAGAGAGGTACAGAGCCTGTGAAGCTGGCCCGGGATCATGGCCTGAGCCAAAGTCAGAAACTTAACCAACTGAGCCACCCAGGCACCCCGCCACTGTAGTATTTTAATTGGTGGCAGTATTGAAATAAGTTTATTAATGAATTTATGCCTCATTAGCATTTGTGTTAAAACTTGACCTTTGCAGCTGCCTTCAAGGGAATGTGGTTGAGGTTAGGCACCGTGATTCCCTCTGGGGGTCCAGGGCAGAGGCTGCCATTTTCCAGGGAGAGAATGAGGGAAGTGATGGACGGACTAGTGAGGCTGTTGAGCTGGATGGTGGAAGTGTGGCTTGGTTGGGACCCAGGCTTGCCATTGCCAAGGTCAGGTGGGAACTGCTGACCCCTGGTGGACTAGCAGCCCCTGTGGGTGGATTTCGGGAAATGGCAGGAAGGACAGCTCCAGGTCAGTTTCCTGAACTGACTATAGGAAGTGAGGACCAAAGGTTTCCAGAGTTCATGTTTTCTGCCACATTGTAGGAACATGTTTGAGAAATGTGAAAATACTCATTGATTTACAACCTTTTCAACTTTCTCTGGTGTGGTTGGATTCAAACAATGATTTAAAGGTGAAACACTTAAAATTCCAATCCTCTGCTTGATCCTGATACAGTGGGCCTGGACCCCACTGAAATCGGTTGAAAATAAGTAACGTTGAAAGAGGCAAGGGACCTTCCTTCCAGTCCATTAATGCAGACTTGACGGGCAGAGATGGACTGCAAGAAAGAAAGCATTTTTGCTGCAGTTCCTGGGAAGAGGAGCCGTGCTTTCCCAAGATAACATAACAAATGGTGTTTGCTCCACAGAGCTCTCGTCACAGAACATAAGGTCAGAAAGGGGGAAAATCCAAATCACCTTCACAGGCTGAGAGTTCCATCAGTGATAAAATTGTCAAGGAGGATGTTATCAAGATGAATATAATTACTAAATATGTTGCAAGAAGGTGGTTCCTTTGGAAATAGGTGTCGATCTAGGCGAGTCGGCCGACTGACTTTGAAATAACAGCCTGTGCTAAAGGTTATCAGGGAAGAAAATTAAAGTAAGGCTTGCCGCTGAAACTCAGACTATCCCCTATTCATTCCGCTGACAAGTTGGCTTTCCAGCTTAATTTCTGCTTAGCAGTACATCACTATGAGTTTGCTGCTGATTGCAGTTTTTTTTGGTAACATTCTTTGATTTTTTAGCTCTCCTTCTCTCCCAGTTGAAATGTCGTGTGCAATTTTTATTCTGTCTTAAAGATGGAAAAAAGTGTATTTAAAAATAAAAACAAGTGTATTTAAAGAAGTGTATTTAAAGGTGCACATTTCATAGAATAACATAATGATAGCTTCAAGATTCAGGTTCCCATAAAAGACTACCCAATATAATTATTCAGTTTGTAAAGTCACGTTACAAGTCTTGGACTAATTTGAGTGTTAAAAACTCTGTTTACATGATTTAGGGACAAGCATACGTCTGCTAATAGACAGTCTTTCAACTGAGAATTTACCATTTCGGGAATATACTATCATGCCATAGGTGAAATTTTCTGGGGCTCCTGGTGGCTCAGTCGGTTAAGCATCTGACTTTGGCTCAGGTCATGATCTCACAGCTCATGAGTTCAAGCTCCCCATTGAGCTCTGTGCTGACAGATCAGAGCCTGGAACCTGCTGCGGATTCTGTGTCTCAGTCTCTCTCTGCCCCTCCTATGCTTGCGCGTGCATGCACTCTCTCTCTCTCAAAAATAAATACATAAATAAATTTTAAAAAGTGACTACCTTGTCTGTAGTAGAATATGAATTCTGGACAGAAAAGCTGGGGAAGAAAATTTTCTTTTTTGCATAAATCAGAAAAACAATTTTACAACAGTAAGCAGTTTCCTTGTTGATTTTAGCAGATGAACTGAGTTGATAGTGTTAATTCAGATTCAAGAAATTATCTGAATCTTGGTTTGGGTAGACTTATGATCTACATGCAATATTAACTAAATCGGATAGCTTTTACATTTTCACATGTGTACACGGGCTCTCCCCACCCTTTTCAACATCCGTTATTTAATTGATCATTTTAAACTGGCATTGAAACATTAAAACAATGTTTTGTTGCACCAATTTTATAAACTTTTACAGTGCAATGCATGTTACTTTTCCAAGACAAACCTAAGGTTAATTTCTCAAGGTTCTTGCTGCCTGCTTTAGCAGCATTTGATGGGAAGATCTTTTATATACATTTGTAATAGATGAAAAATAAGCCGGATTGCAAATCTTTTTTTTTTTTTTTACGCTTAAACCATGCACCAAGTTTTTGGTCCAAATTGTGTATGATAAGTTAAACTTAAATTGTATTCTATTAACAAATATAAGTGTATTTCTGTAAGTGTAGTTATGTTGAAATAAAGTTTTAAAAAGCATAAAACATATTCCAAGGAATGCCACACAAAAATCCTTATCTAATATCCAAGACAAATTAAAAATACAGATTCCGATATTTCCTCAAATTCTGCAAAGTTTTGTCTCTTTGATCACTTGAAGCTCCACAAGTGCCAGCAACACCCTTCAGTCTAATTTGTGCAGAGCTAGAGAAAGTGGGAAGTACTTGTCTGAGTGTTTACATAGCTTTTTACTTGAAATAGGTTGCTACACAGCTGCATAGCTTTCTTCAGGATTTGGAGGCAAGGATGAGTCCCAGTGTGACATGTATTAATGATATTCTTGTTGGGCTAGAAATTTTGATAGCCCTAAAATGTTACAAAGTTGGCGGCTCCTGGGTAACTCAGTTGGTTAAGCCACCAACTTCGGCTCAGGTCGTGATCTCATGATCTGTGAGTTTGAGCCCACGTTGGGCTCTGTGCTGACAGCTTGGAGCCTGGAGCCTGTTTTGGATTCCGTGTCTCCCAGTCTCTCTGCCCCTCCCATGCTCACGCTCTGTCTCTTTCTCTCTCTGTCAACAATAAATTTAAAAAAAAAAACATTGAAATTTTTCAAAAAGTATTACAAAGTTAAAGAAAAAAATGTACTATGTTGAGGAATTCATATACTGTAACAGTGATCTTTAATTATGAGCTCTGTAATGAATATTTCAATGTTTAAGAAAATTGTGTGAAATAGATCCAGGGACCACAGAGTGCTTTGCCGTCCTCACCTTTGAACTTTAGTCATGCTTCTAGCACATTCTCTTCTCTAACCCCAGGGATTTTAAAATGTGTTTTTAACTTTTCTGCACTATATTTAATATGGTAATAAAGACCATATCCCAAAAGGGGGATGAGGTGTGAGAATAGGTGGAGCCAGTTCTCGGACGGAGGGTTTCCTCTGGATCCACATCATGGTTTTAATCGTTCATACAAACAGATGGTGGCCGCAGTAATTGCATCAACTTTGTGTTAAGTTTCTTTATCTTCTTTCACTTTGGAGAGGTGTTTTTCCTGTGACATTTGCAGGCTACATTAGATTCCTTAATTTACTTGGGTCCCGTGAAATCTGGCCTCTCCTTCCCCTTCACCACCCGCTTGTCTAATACTGTTTGAACAGAGTCATTAGACCCCTTTCCTTCATTTGATGGCACAAGAAGCCTGTGGGCGGGACACCAGGACCAGGGGCTGCATAACAGAGACTGTTGGGACTCCATTGAGGAATTCCCTATGGAATCAGCTTGAAGCCACTAACTGGTTAATAGGAGAAAAGTATGAAGTATGTCAATAATTGTAGCCAAAGATGAACAGTGCACATTTCATGTGACCAGGAAGCAAAACAAAAGGTGCCTTGGACATGTTATTTCCCTGATGCATTTTCTCTTTTCTGAACTACAAGGACCTTACTAATTTTGTTCTTCAGTTTTTGAAAACATATATGTACCATAAATGTTCATAATAGTGCATATGGAACATTAAAATTTTTCCAAGAGTATGTCCAAGAAACATCTCAGAAAGGCCCTTTTTACCAAATCTTTTCTATTATAACTATATATCTAGAAATCATGTTTTCTAGTTTCCTATGGAATATATGATCAAGTTAAGATAAGTGAGATGGCTATTTAAAGTAAAAAAAAAAAAATCCAGGAAAGTGAGTATTGTTGGTATCAAAACTTAACAAGAAATGTCCAAATTTACCTTTTTATATATCCAAAATTGAGAAACTGGTAAAATCTGTTTTTATTGATACTGTTATCAGTTTAATATGTGCAAATTCACCCCCAATAATGAGGCATAGGAACAAAAGCATATACATACTGAAATTTCTAGATTTAGAATCTACCATGTTTGCTGAATTGTGGAATCACAAGATTAATAAATTATCTGTTGGGTTTGAGCAATTTTATCATTATGCATTCAATGAAATTATTTGCTAGCTACTTGAGAAGGTACTGGTACGTAGCCATCAGAAGATGGTATTTATGTGATCAGGTAATTTAATTCTATAATGTACCGTTGGTTGTTGATATTAGAATAAGAATATGGCTGGTTTTTTTGAAAATTGGAATTGAATGGTTTAATGGGCATCTACTTTTTTGTGTGCTGTTAAGGTATTGATTTCTCAAAGAATTTAGATCAAACTTTAATATATCAAATTTTAATAAATCAAAATTTCTTTTCCCCATCTAACACACCTGTAACAGGTGACCACTTTGGATGCTTCAATAGAATTAGGGAGTTCTACATCTTGTATCCTATCCTCGGCTCCATAATTGACTCACCCTGTGAGGTAATAAGATGATATTTGTAAAGCTCTGCATGGATCTCCTATGAAAATAACTATGTAAATAGGAAGCATTGTTATTAGTTAAAGGCCCCCCCATAGGCTTTGAAGTCAATATGACATTCAGTTGAATAGAAAGGAGGGAAAGTTCACATTTTGACTGCCGCTTAGCTGGAGACCGTTTAATTAAGAACCGTTTTGGAGGATTTTCCTTGGTATTTAATGAAATTCAATCCATCATGCTTATTATCACAGTACCCATGCTTATCCCTGCTGCCAGCGGGGGCTGCGGGTGACTGCCCCTCCTCGGTAAGGCATTGTAGGGGGCACCGCGTTAGGCGGGGCTCAACATCACATCCGATCAGCGTGGGCACGGATAGCTTTTCAGTTGTAGTTGATTGATCTTCAGGTCAAGTCCATGCTTATTCATTCTCATTGAGATAGATGCACTCTGTTAGATCAATGCGCATTTTGGAATTTGTATCTGAGGCTGAGAATTAAGGTATAAGAACTGATATTCAAGATCTAAAGTACACTCAGAGCAAACTTTGACTAGAGTTACATGTCTTAGAATGGATAGGACAGTCCTCCAATTTCTATGTGACTTTTAAAAGGGAACTGGGAAGGAGATTGACCAGAACCTGAGGAAGATTGACGAAGTAGTTAAAAATAGAGGGACATACTTTGAAACACGTTATCACATAAAAACCAAGCGGAGGTGAGGAAAGCTTTGGGCAAACAGCATTTAAAGTATCAGGAAGTGAAACATCAAAGTCAGGTAGATCTACACTTACCCAGGCTGTCCCTGGCCACAGGCCTCCAGAGACATAAGTGTATGTATGTCTTTGTGTGTGTGTGTGTGCGTGTGCACTGAAGGCATTTGTGGAAAGGGGAGGTGACTCTCCCTGGCTGTCTTGAAAGATCAGCCACAGTAGGAGCCTATCTGAAGTCAACACTGATTTAGCTTTGAATAACTCCTTTACAGTTCTCTGGGAAAAGTAGTTATCGGTTGAGTACCTCTCTTGTTCCGTTCTTATGCAGCTTCCGTAACCCGAAACAGTGTCAGAGGTCATGTCCTCTAGAATGTCCTCCACAATACATTGACTGGTGACAGTTAATATTGATATAAACCATCAACTTTGTGTTAAGTTTCTTTATCTTCTTTCACTTTGGAGAGGTGTTTTTCATGTGACATTTGCAGGCTACATTAGATTCCTTAATTTACTTGGGTCCCGTGAAATCTGGCTTCTCCTTCCCCTTCACCACCCGCTTGTCTAATACTGTTTGAACAGAGTCATTAGACCCCTTTCCTTCATTTGATGGCACAAGAAGCCTGTGGGCGGGACACCGGGACCAGGGGCTGCAGAATGCTCTGTCCTTGGTGTTTGGTGCTTCCACTCAAAGCTTCTGCCTCTTTGGCCCACAATGGCACTCTTTTCTGCAGGTCCTCTTTGGTTTGTTGTTATAGCAACTCTTGATGAGCCGAAAGTTGGCTTGCACAGTTAGCTAGATCATCTGAAGCTTAGCTCCCGAATGCAAGTTTTATAAGTTCAAGGGATTCACTAGTGGCCAGGCACGTGCCGGACTCATGAGTGGACATACTATGCTTGGGGCCATCCCCCCCACTCTTCTCCCGGTGTTGGGAGATGCACCTCTGTCCTCTGGGCTTGGGCCAGGCCCCTTCAAGTGTGTGCCTCCTACCTTCTCTCCCTCACATTCAGTTCACATTTACGCTTCTGTGGTTCTAACCTTCCAAACCTTCTACCTGGAAGAAGGTGATTGCATGTATGTTTGTTTCAACCAGTCCCCTGAAAAGAAAGCGTTCCATCCATCACTCTCCGCACCTGCTGAAAGGAAGAGCCAAGACAGCTCAGTCAGAAAGACTGTCCTAATTCTGTGGATGTGGAAGGAGAAAATTTCTTCCTGAATGTTTCTCTGCTAGAACCTGGAGAAGCCAGAACTTGGAGACTCAGTTGATTGTTCTGGTATAAAGTAAATAGTGAAAAGGTAATTGGGGCTGCTTAAGTATTTCAGATGAGATAAAATTGCTAATTAATCCCCACCGGAGAGCATTATGGTCGAAGTGTACTCAAACAATAAGGTGTTAAAATGATTAGTCATTGCGGTCTTGATTCTCATTCATAGAGCAGTATTTTCAAAGGTAAGAGTATTAAATCACTTCCTGCAGTTCTTCATTCTGAAAATCTGTTCCCACTGCCCAAAGCGTAGAACTCAGCCTCTTTTATCAAACCTATAAATATTATATTCGCATCGACAGATATAAAGCAGAGTGTTACAGTCATGTATGTAGAGTCTTATTAGAATTTTCCTTTCTTTCCCTAAATTTTGAAATGTACTTGTTTCAACATCTTCTCTCAAAAGATAATTGATCAGGTTGTGCTCTGATATATATGTGTATGTGTGTATAAATGTGTGTAATTAAAAAACAGATGCATGTGTTTATACATATACATACATAGATGACATTCATGTTGCTATGTTTTGATGGAATGTGTATGTGTATTTGTCTTTGTTTTCCCCTATCAATTACTTCCTTAATTGTCTTTAGTCTTATTTGATATTACTTGAGATTCCCTACACCTTTCCTCACCACCCAGTTTGGTTACGGTATATAGTATGAATATCTGTCACTCCCCTTATTAGAGTTAGTTTTTAGTACATGTAGCAGACTACACTGGCGTGGGTGGGACTCACAAAGGAGGATGCTGTGTGACCTGATTTCCATGTCCGGTTACCTTATTTCTTCTGTGTTCATGTCACATTTCCCCACTAAAGGGAAAAGATGCTTCAGTTTCACCAGTTGGAATCAGCGAGTAAACTGTAAAAGGCATTCTTACTTTGCAGTTTTATCATTTCATTAAGTGATTGATTAGGGAAACAGGAGGAGGTAATGCACTTTTATGTGTGTTAGATTCTTTTACACGGATGAGCAGTTCATCTTTCTCTTTCACTTGCTGTTTTCAGGGATAGAAAATGCAAAATGAACTTACTGACAATTTATGGCAAATGATTTAAAATTCAAGATATTTTTATGATTATTACTTATTCTCCTTAAGGAGGGAGGGAGCTAAAGCTGACAGTATTTTACATATATTTTTATGCTTAAATATCTTAGTGGTCCTTACATTGTGATCATATTAACCCTAATGTGCCCAAAAGTGTTCAAAGTAGCTTATCTTAGAAAAAGTACCAAGTATGGCCATGGAAAAACCACAGATTTGAAAATGGTTCTCTCTGTAAAGATAGTTCTTTAAGAAAAATTCATTTTTATTTATTTATTTTGAAAGAAAGAGAGGGGGGTGGAGAGAGAGAGAGAGAGAGAGAGAGAGAGAGAGAGAGAGAGAGAGAGACTATCCTAGGCTGGATTGGGGCTGTCAGCATAGAGCCGGTGTGGGGCTCTCTCTCACCGTCTGCAAGATCGTGACCTGAGCCCCAATCAGGAGTCACATGCTTGAACCAACCGAGCCACCGGGTGCCCCTCTGTAAAGATCGTTCTACCATTGACTATCATTGCAAAGTGATATGATCCTTAGGAAACAGAATTAATAACTGACTAATTATGGTATTATAGATAATATTCTTATATTTATATAAAATATAAAACAGTATAATAAAATAATAAATTAAAATTATTATAAAATATAAAAATTTATACACATTTGTACACATTTATTATTATTATCATCATAAAATTATTATAAAATATACAAATTTATACACATACACATAATCCTAAGAGTAAGATGCCAGTTTCAAAGTCTGGAAACTGTTAGAATTTGGAGAATATAAACCATTTGGGGAGAGAAGGTATTATGTTGTGAAATAAACAGAAAACCTATTTGTACCAGATCATCTATCCTATTTTTATTATTAAAAACCAACTGACAATTTTCGTAGAAAGATTTCCAAATGCAAAGAAGATAACAAACTATACGTGCAATTCCCTTAGCTCGCTGGTATTTAAGTATTATATTCTTTTGTGTTCCTCTGCCGATACATATATAGAAAAAGCCATCGTTGTATCCTCTACTTTTTCATTTGTACAAAATTCCCCAGCCTTGTATTACTTTTGCGAGAGGGAGCGGGGGGAGGGGCAGAGAGAGAAGGAGATAGAATAACAGGCAGAGAAGTCTGACATGGGACTCGAATCCACAGACCATGAGATTATGACCTGAGCTTAAGTCAAGAAGCAGACACTTAACTGACTGAGCCACCCCAGCACCCCTAAATCCCCCAGAGTTTTAGATGTTCCTGAAAAAGTAGTTAAAAAGTCACAAAGTGCCATCACATTTATGTACAATGATCTAGTGACACAATATTCAATAAGTAATAATGACTATTTCCTCACATTTCACTACAATAAATAATTCTTTGGTTTAAAAAAATCCTCCCGTACATGATACTCTGCTCACATCACTAATTATTTCTTTACAACTCTTGAAGAAAGTTAATGATCCAAAATGCATAGTTTCATGGTCCAGGAGGTAAATCTCTACTCCTTCCTCGCTGCCATGTTGTGAAGGTTTCCGTAGCTTAGTGTCTAGAGAGATGTGAGGAACAGAAAGGCTCTGAGCTGTGGCACAAAACGCAGGGACTCTCTCTCTCTCGGGGCATCAGGACACCTCGTGGACACAAAGGACACCCTGTAGCTGGCCTGACTGGTGGGTCCCCTGCTTCAGAAAGCCACATGTCTGTGAGGTTCATGGTCATTACTTCGAGTCTCTGCAGAAAGGCTGTCTCAGCTTCTCTGTGAGAGGTTTGGAAAACAATATACCTGTGGTTGCCAAGATTGCTTCCTTAGCTCCGTCTCTAATACAAGTGGACTAGCCCCAGCCCCCCACCCCAGGTTTGAATCCACATCTCAATGGATTTTGACCAGACCGGGCGGGGCTATCTGGTGTGACCTTCATATGCACAGGAAGTGGTTAACGGGGGCTGGACTCTGAGCAGGAAGGGACACGGTTTTGGCTTGGAAAGCCCCTCCTGGTTGGACTGTGCTTCTAGAAGGACATTTATAAGCCAATAAATGTGCTCTGGGTTTTGCTTTTTTGAATATTGCGAGAATATCGTATTTACTTTCATGACTCTTTAATTCATCTATTACTCTTTGGATGAGTTTCCTGAAAAGGAAATTGAGGTAATTCAAGTGTTTTTTGTAATACTGAATTGTTTTGTGGACATGGTACCCTTGGGATAAACAAGATTTTCACAAACATCAGCAGATGAGAAATGAGAATTCTAAATCATTGGTTTTTTAGTTACATGCCAATGATAATGATATAGATTTAATTGGAACATGTTTTTATTTCTAACTTCTGTCCCTATGGACAAACTGGACTACATTGATGTTTTTCGTATCTGATGAGAGGTCTGAGAGATTCCGTGTGCGTGTAATAGGTAGGAATATCAGTGTGCATGAAACAAAACTTATTTTTTTAGGAGGAAGGGGTCTGACTTTCTCTGGGAAATTTCCCAAAAGTATTAATGAAACATGCAGTCACTTTTTATTTGACTTTAAATAGAATATTTTAATATATTTAGCATAGTGAGAAATCATATTCTCATACATATTATTTATTTAAATGCATTTATTGAAGCATTTACATCATATTTTTCTTCAAGAAGAAGACAGCATGAACTTGACCAATATTTCTAAATTCTAGTGTCCTTTTGCTGGAAGAAAAAGCTACCCACAACTATCACCTATTGTGATTGTCCGAAGACAACATTAAATTAAAATACTATTTTAAAGGCTTTGCATTTGTTTGGGTAACTTTTCAGATAGCATAGTATGTTCATGTATCATATTTGCTTTTAAAACAACCATAGAGGGGCGCCTGCATGGATCAGTTGGTTAAGTGTTTGACTCTTGATTTTGGCTCAGGGCTTGATCTCATCAGGCTCCGCACTGTGCATAGAGCCTGTTTAAGATTCTCTTTCTCCATCTCCCTGTGTCCCTCCCAGCTCACATGTACAAACGCAAGCATGTGAGTTTTCTCTCTTTCTCAAAAGAAAAGAACCATAGGAAGTAGACATAAACAATTCTAATTTGAAAAGTACTAGATGCATCACTGAATACATGTATGTAAACAGTTTCAATACAACATTCTGACTAATCAAAAGAAGTGCTTATCAAATGAAACAACACAAACATTTCAAGCCCTTTTTAATAAGGTGTTGTGCTAAGCATGGGGGAAGAGGAGTCCACTTACTGTGACCTGCCACAAGGCAGGATTGTGTTGGACGCCCGAGTGTCAGAGCTGCAGAGATTATTACATCCGACTCACAGACAGGGAAGCTGGAGCCTCCACGTTTCTCTGACCTGCTGGATGTCATTTATAAAATACGTGGTAAATACCACCCTATCTTTCCCAAGGAGATTGAATTTTCCACTGTGGTATCATGCTTGTCTTTCTCATGTCTCATTCTCCTTTCAAGTTTGGTTATTTAGTTTGAAGGGTGCAGGGGGAGAGTATTTGAACAAGATTGATCTGCCAGCGAGTAACGGCATAGGGAGGTCACACAGCAATCTTCATGAGGCAGCTGTATCCCTCGTGGCTTAGGTTTTCCTCAGCCAGCCTCAGACAGCACAGCTTACCTTGGCTCACACAGTGAAGGGACTCCATTGGCTTACATACCAGTGGGGATTCTGACCTGGCTTGAGACCAAGATTCAGTTCTTCAGAGCTGTGGCTCATGTTCTGTGGGATCCATTCAGTCTGCACTGTCAGTTAATGGTTTCTCATGAGGTGTGGCTCATGGTAGAACCATGGCTGTCAGGGCCCCAAAACCACATGGTTCTGCACTCCTAGCCAAAGGGATGGGAGGACTTCTCTTTCAGCTGTTGGACCTTGGCTGTGACCGTCCTGTGGTAGGACCAGCTTAGGCCACACCCCCACACACATGGCCACCCACTGACCACAATCCGAGCAGTGTGGTAACTTGACGTGAGGAGGCCACTTCGGGGCCCTTGGGAGGTGTATCCATTGGTCACTGGCTTAGACTCACTGAGGTCTGTCCTTCCATGAAGGCGGGTTCACTTCGCTGAAGTAAGGAGACTAGGGGAGCTGGAATTTTAAGGAGAAACGGGGATCAGGTGCAGGAAAAGCAGCAGTAATTCCCACGAAACTAGCAAATCGTTCTGCTTCAACTCCTGGTAAGTCGGATGTAGCAGGACGTGTTCAAGTGTAAGAATATGAAGTTGGAGCTTAAAACAGCAGTAGACCTGCCCATCTAGATACTTGGGGTCTTAGAATTCTCTCTCTCATTGGCTAATGGCGATCCAGTTGTCACGGACACAGTAACTTTTGAAGAAGTCTTCCTGGCGGTTCATGCTACGTCAAAAAGAAATTGTGTGTTGATCCTCATTGTTCTGAAGAGACATTCAGTATCTTTTATTGTGCGTGTGTGTGTGTGTGTGTGTGTGTGTGTGTGTGTTCCCATATTCACACTAAGAACTATCTAAAACTGTGTCAGCTCCCATCAGCTCAGCTCACTGTCACCGATTCTGCTGTGGTTTCCCCTTTCCACCCACTCCGTAATGTCATGCACCTGCCCAGAGCCGTCGAGGGTGAATGCTCGGGGAAGAGCACACGGTTTCTCACTGCGTGTAGTTTCAGAGAGTGAAGAAACTCACGGGAAAGTGCATTCATACTGGAGCGTAACATTAGTAGCAAAGGTGTGAGGTTATTTTAAGTGACCCGACACTTTCAGATTCATATTACTGTTTTGACTCATTTTTCTAGGTAGAATTCTCCTTGTAAAATCTTAGTGGCAAAATAATGCATGTTTTTCAGATTCAGCTGAGTAACCAGGATGGCTGTATGCATTTCTCTAGTGCACAAATTGATCTGAAATGATTCTAAGCACAGTGCTGATTCCAAAGACATCATTTAAATTTACAGTTGCCTTTTTACCTAATACTATGCAACTTTTACATGATTTTAAAAACACATTTAAGTCTTTCCTGGAATGTTGTTTTATTCACATCGTTGGCATCCATTGATGATTTTAAAATGCTTGAGGGATCTTCAAACAAGTTATAAGCTGTTATATCTAATATCCTAGAAATTTTTCAATCTGTATTTCTGTAGATAAAACAACTCATAATTAACTCGGGAAATGGCCATCTACTTTTAAAATCAATAAATGAACATTTCAAGTGCATATGTATTTTATATAATTTATGTACTTATGCATAAAACTTCATTTAAAGAAAGTAAGTAGTTACAGAATCCAGTGAATTTCAGATTCTGTAAACATTTTCTGAGCATCTGGGCTTTTTTAGATAGTTATGTCATTCAATCCTCCTAACCCTTTAGCAGGAGGTTATCTCTTTGTGGGAAAATGATCACTAAAGAAGAAAGAAGATTAAGAGGCTTACTGTAGTTTTTGTGGTGCAAAAACCATTTTCCTTGGACCCAAAATTGGAACTTTGGGCCCGATATCAGAAGGCTCGGCTCATCAAATTCTAGAATAGGAGTGGGTATGTAGGGGAGTATGGTTAGTCTAAAAATACACAGAGCTGAATTACTTTGATTTTTTATTAAGCACAGCATCTTCTATATTTTGGGCTTTTTTCTTTCCAATTTTATTAAAATTCTATCTGCTTAGTTAACATACAGGGTAGTATTCATTTCAGAAATAGAACTCAGCGATTCATCACTTACATAGGACCCCCAGTACTCATCCCAACATGTGCTCTTCTTCATGCCCCTCCCCATCTAGCCCATCCCCCCCACCTCTGTCCATCAACCCTCAGTTTGTTCTCTATATATAGTTAAGAGTCTCTTATGGTTCTCCTCCTGCTCTCTTTCCCCCCCTTTACCATATGTGCATCTGTTTAAATTTCAACAACACTAAGGAGAAGCTCAATATTTTAATGTTTCTCCGAGGTGGGCATGAGCCAAAAGATGTTTTAAAACATCCATCAGTTAGAAGGATCCTTCTGAAGTGAATAACGTTCACCCTCGAAAGTTGCGAGGAAGTGACCACCCCCAGGCGGGGACCTGTAACTTACCCACGCGGGCATCTTCTGCAGGGCAAGGACCCCCCTTCCCTGGGCATGCAGGTGGGCAGCACGTAGTGCACTGTGTCGGGAGAGACCCGCCAGAAAGGACTGCGGGGGTGAGGTCGTCTGGACAGAGGTTAGGGCTGCAGAGTTCACCTGCGTGGGGCAAGTGCGGAGCAGACTGTTGTCACTGTTCCGCTGGCTCTGGGGGTGCCTCTGGGGACATACACTCACTCATTTGTTAGGCATCTCTGGTTACTAAGTGTTCACAATGACAGGACCTGAGGCTGCAACTGGGGAAAACCAGATCCTCATCACGATCAGTTACAAATAACCTGGGTGAAGTCTGATAAGAAGAGAGAGACAAACTTGCTACTGATAGTATTTTGGGTTAACAATGGACCTTCTCAAAAATCTCTCTCTCCATTTCAAATGCCTTTCAGTGAAACACCCCATTATCCATGAATAATGTGTGCATGTGTATTATCAAACTAGTCATCACATAGTCTTATAGTTATTTATCATCATCTCTGATTGCCAAGAAAATGCAAGGTGAGGGTTACATCCTTTTATTTTATAGCCACTAGTGTTTTAAACCTAAGGAGTTAATATATAGTTTTATTTGCCTCATAGTTACTGTGCAGCATTAAAACGTTATATGATCTATATCATCTTCCAGCCTGTATTCGGTTTTCTCCCTCCCTCCCCCACTTTCCTTCCTTCCCTCCTTCTCTCCTTTCCCCCCCACAGTATTGAATGAGCATCTGCCATGTGCCAAGAAGACCAGTGGGCTTGGGGGACAAAATAGTGAGTAAGGGCAGAACTTTAATTAGAGAGATTAATTAATGGTCACAAGGGGGAATGTAAAATTTCAATAGTGATAAATGTTCTAAAGACAACTTAACTCAGGGGCTCAGTCAGTTAAGCGTCTGACCTTAGCCCAGGTCATGATCTCACAGTTTATGAGTTCAATCCCCACATGTGGATCTCTGCTGTCAGGGCAGAGCCTGCTTCCAATCCTCTGTCTCCCTCTCTCTTTCTGCCCCGCCCTTGCACATTCTCTCTCCCTCTTTCTCTCTCTCTCTCTCAAAATAAATAAACAAACTTAAAAAAAACTTACTCGGACACTATGAAAACATAAAGTTTGTGGAGGGAAAGCATAGCGTGAGTGTATTTGATTTGGTCTAAACTGTAGGAAGGGCATTAACAAAGAAAATTATTCTGGTTTGGAAAGATAAACATGACTGGAGAATAACTAGATGAAGTGTAGTGTATTAAAATGAGGGAAGAGAGAGAGGGGGATGGGGAGAGAGATTATTGGAGGAAAGAAGGGCATCAGCATGTTCAAAGTCTTTTTATAAAGTGAGCAAGGTGCTAAAAAGAACAAAGGAATGTCTTAATGTTTCCAAAGCAACAGACTGAGAGAATGTTGGGACACCGATGTGAACGTAGAGATAATGGAATGGCATCTGCAGACTGTATAAACTGTCATTAAAAGTGTTTTTACCCTTCGATGTTGGCTTGGAGAGTACATTGTCGCAGATGTAAAGCAAGAGTGAAGACAGGAAGCCGGCTGAGATGGTGTGGGGAGATAGCCGGCCGTGCGCCTATAAGGTGCCAGTGATGAGGTAGATGGACCGGAAACTGCACATTTGGACCAGGATTCACAGGACCCAGTGACAAACTGAATAGGAGGGTCAAATATAGAGATAGTGACACATGGCAGCCGCTGCAGAAGCTTCTGGAAGTAGTTGAGGAGTGGACAGGGGTGTCAACAGCAGGGACATTGACCACACCCCAGTGGCTTAAATCAACTTAAATCAGGGGAGCCTGAGGTCAGGTGCAGTTGAGGTCAGGTGGATACAGGACCTTCCACTTCAGGGTTTCCAGGGGAGGACAAGTCTGGTTAACTTAGTGTTAACACGTGTAGAGAGCGTGTCATAAACCAAGGGAGTAGAAGGTGCTGTTTAAAGCATCTTTGATCCCAGATACCACAGAACTGGTATATGTCTAGATCAGCGTCTATAATGTCTAGACCAACGTCTATAATCCCAAGGAGATGAACGTGTCTACTGACGTGACAAAACACTTTATGCAAAGCTGAATCGTGTAATTACCCCCCAGCAAAATTGTTCACTTCTGACTCGATGTTTTTTACTGGCTTTTCCTACATCTGATAAAGTAGGAACTTGGTGTGTAGGGAACGGATGCCTTCCTCTACGGCACAAACGTAATGATCAGAGTACCTATGACTTGCATTTAAAGAACGTAAAATCCCTGAAAGTAGACGTAGGCTTGTTGTCGGAAGCGGGTGTCATTCTGGGGCGCCACAGATAAATATGGAAGGACATGCGAACAAGCATATCAAACACGCTGCTCCCAACGTGGTACTTCATCCAAGTTTACGGCCGCTGTGAAGCGTTTCTCTGTGATATTTCCTGTGACAACTGTTCCCAACCATAACCACTGCCCCCCAATCACCACGGGGTCAGGCACAATGCAGGGTTCTATCTTGACCTGTTCCCTGGTGTCTTCCAAGTCTGATTGTCTTCCAGTCATGGTCTTCACTGTTCTTGGACCATTCTTATTTCATTTTCCTGTCGGCCTAAGCCTCACTGATGTTAAATAAGTCAGTAGTGATTGGTCACCTCGTATGTGGGAAAATCAAGATTTGGTCCCACATCTCTCAAATGCCAAAGCAAGCTTTTCTCCAGTTATTTTACTCATAATCTCTATAGTTGGTAATTCTTCCTGGGCTCCAGAAACCCTCCTTCTCCTGCTCTCCCTCCCTCCCTTCCTACTTCCTGTATCCCTTCCTTCCTTCCTCCCTTCTTTCCTTCCTACCTTCCTTCCTTCCGTCCGTCCTTCCTTCCTTCCTTCCTTCCTTCCATTCCACCTCCCTCTCTTTCTTTATTTCCTTTGGGTACATTTCTCTTTTCCCCCTTGACACCCTTTTAGAGTTTGTTTCCTGTTTCCCACAGAAGAGTGTGTGTGCATATCACCATGCATGTGAATGCGTGTGTCTGTGAGTGTGTCTGTGTGTATATATACACTCAGTTTACTTTCTCCTCCTAGAGGGTCAAATATAGAGATAGTGACATGAAATACTTTCATGTCTAGCCTTCATTTTTTCTTTTTGTCAAGCACTCAGGCTTCCTGTGTGTTTGTTTTTAATTTTGATTTTTCTGCAGTCTTGGTGCATTTTATTTACCGTAGGATTCAGCGATAGTCTTACATTTCCTCTTATCTTTCTCTTATTCCAGTAGTTAGGCATTTCATTATTTTAATGACCCTTTTTGAAAAATTTTAGGCCGTAATGCAAAGTGGACTTTTCTTCCTCATACTTCCAAGTCTGCTTTCCTTTGGGGATGCTGACAGGCTCTCTCCTCCTTTATGCTCGCCTCAAGTCAGTGCCTGCCCCCCATGTGGCTTCAGTCTCAGGGACAAGGTCCTAGGGAAGTTTTCATCTGAGAGAGCTCAAGAGATCAAAGGATTCCTAAAATGTATTCTCTTAAACGGGGTTCAGGCCCCTGCACAAATAATCCTCTTTGAGAGAGCCTGCCTGGCTCACCTTGATGGACTTCCAGGAGACTTGGCCGATGGCGTCTCAGTGAGAGGCTGCTGTCTGGGACCCCCGTGCAAAGGGGAGATCAGTCCCCAGGCTCTCTCACTACAGAGCACCCGATTCTTCCAGGAACGCTTGATCTGCCGCACAAAGAGGAGAGGGCTGCCCTTGACGTTAGCGCTGCCGCGCTCTGGGCAAGCCACCTGAACCGTGTCAGAGGTTCCAGAGAGAAAAACGATGGCTGCCTGGGCGGGGTGCTGCTCCCTACTCCGCAACGCTGACCCACTCAAAAGCCAATCTAGGCAACTAGCGGGGTGTTTCTATCTTCTTGCTTTTAATGTAACTTGAAAAGATGAGGCACGGATGAAAGTCTTTAAATGCAATTTTTTCCCTCTGGCTCCTTCAGGCTGATAACCTCCTGGAGAAGAAAAAAAATATATACATGTAACCAGCAATCCTTTTCTGAGCAATGTGTCTTACAAGGTGAGATAAAATGGATCTGTTAATTAAATCTAACCATAAAAACTGTTTCATTTTCAAACTTTTCCATTTAATCTCTATGCTGAGAAAGGCACTGGTGAGGATCATATGATCTGAGTCTTTTGAAAGTGTCTGAATTCAGGTAGAGAGGAGAGAGGACCCCTACCTGGAAGCTGGCCAGATACGTTTCGCCAACATCGCTGCTACTGTTCTGGAGTAGAGGTCTTCTGTTGTGCTTCCAGAATTATTCCAACAAACCTCTTTGACAAATGTTAATTCTTCTCCCCAAAGTTCCCACTTGATTACACACATAGACCTAAGACTGTAATGTCTGTGTGCACGCGTGCATTTGTGTGTGTGTGTGTGTGTGTATGTGCGTGTGCGTGTGTGTGTGTGTGTGTGTGTGTGTGTTTACGTAGACAAACAGCGCCACTTGGGGTTACATACAGGATCTAGAAATGCTATCCTAGTGTTCCCTAGATCAATTCAGTAACCTGCACTGAAATTCACAGAGAAAGTATTTCATGTCTATAATGGCAAATGGGTTGAGTATTTTACTGGGAAAGTGAAGAAAATACTAAGAGGAATTGAAAAGAAATCTTCGTAGGTATATAAATCATGCCCCAAAATGTTCAGAGAGAATATACATACAAACATAGTTATTTTTTTAAGCCAAGACTGGTGTTTTACGCTATGCCATTTTGCTGTGTGATGTTTGCTGTCATGGCGTTCAGGATTAGCTGTAGAGAAAAGTGTCCGGTGTGTGACGCACAATGGGGCTTCTTGATAAAGCGATTGTCAGGAGCTGCACTGATCTGTTTGTCCTGTGACTCCACTCAATGAATAAAGCTATCTTTTCATTAAACCCCCCACTCACCACTCTCACACTAAGGCATTCTTACACTTCTCCGAAAATGTCCTATTATTGAGCACATGAGACAAAATATCTTTTTCTTTGTATTTTAAGTGTTTGTGTCTGTATTTCTTGGCCACTTGTTTGTGGGTCATCTGGAGTGCCCTGAGCCCTCTGCACACCTGTCATGGTGCTGGATGTGCATACGTTCATGGTAACGGCTGAATATGCTAGTGCATTATTGCCCATGACATTGGCACATTGATATGTCAAACCTTGTGTCCCAGAAACTGCCAAAACAGAGATATAACACTTTCTCATCATAAAGAGATAGAGCAAACTATGAAGTACAGTACTCCCAAAGTAAGCACTTTTAATTATAAGAACATATTTATGCAGAGACAGTCAGAATGTCATAAAGTAGCTCTCTCACAAGACATGTACAATTGACCAAATTGTCCCCTGCCCACCAGATTCACATGCTGAAGCCCTGACCCATGACATGATGGAGGTGGGACCTTTGGGATGTAATTGGGGTTAGTGAGGTGGCCAGACAAGGCCTTATGATGACATTAGTGCCATTGTAAGAGTCGATGTCAGAGCTCCTCCTCACGCCCCACCCTCTGTCATGTGCGGACGCAGATAGAAAGAGCTACCAGCAATCCTGGAAGCTAGACCTCACCAGGGAACCAAATTGGCTGTCACTATGCTCTCGGATTTCCCAACCTCCAGAACTTTGAGAAATGTCTGTTATTTAAACCACCTAATCTATGGTATTTGGCTATGACAGCCCAAACTAAGACAGCATATCTGCTTATTTTATTTAAAAATGTTTTTTTTTAAATAAAGTAATCCCTATGCCCAACCATGGGACTTGAACTCATGACCCTGAGATTAGGAGTTGCATGCTCTACCAACTGAGCCTGCCACATACCCCCATATTCACCTCTTACCTATCCCAAACACACAATTTCCTTGTCTCCTACTTCATTTATTAACGGAGGAGTGTTTCGTTATGAGCTACAGTCTTAACCAGATCATGAATAAGAGACGGACTGCCAGTCAACATACACAGCATCAAAGCAGGCAAGTGAGTGGTCAGGATCTAAGTCCATTGCTGTTCTAAATTAGCTGACACAGGTGTTGTGTCAGGATGGAGCAAGACACAGCAGGAAGTTAGGGACAGGGCTTTACTTTGGTTTAGTGAGTGTAGCAGTAAAAAGTAATTCTTTAAACTTACCCTTGGAGAGATCCCTATGTCATATTTGGTGGTATGGTGCCCCAAGCCCATTTCCATGGTTACTCAGGGCTTTCTTTAGAAAAGATCCAAAGGGTAAGTTAATCTACGCTGTCAATCAACCCTTCGAAATTTAATGATTTTTCTGCTGAGCAGCTGCAACATTTATAAAGTCATTAATGCATGACTTTCTAGGAGGAACAAGCATGGGACACTGGGCTTCTGTCTTTCCTGGCATGTCTGAAAGCCACGGATGCCCAGAGAGGTTTTGTGGTTTGGCTTTTAGTACGCCATTCTTCTTGGATGGCCTTCTAAATATTTCTATGTGACTCATTCTTCTTCTGGGTAAATATTCCTTTTCCAATCCCAAGAAGATGAATAAAAACTATGTGAAGATAGTACAAGGATAATAAACAGAAACATTCGATTAGAAAAAAAAGGCCGACAGCTTCATACCCCAAAATTTTAAGAGATTAAATCAAAGCTAGAACATTTCTATAAGGAAATAGAGAGTAGACCTTAATGCTGAGTATGGAATGAACTGCTCTCAAGAAAGAGACAAGAAGGAAGATATGTCATCTAAGAAAGACCTTAGAAATACAGAAAACACAGTTTTGGAAATAATAGATACATTGAAGAGGAGGATCCAAGAAACAGCTCTGGTGGTGATGTGAGGGAAAGCTCATCCTGAATGTGGTGGGCAAGACAGAGGAACATGGAGACGGCGGTAGGTAACAGATGTGGGGATGGACGGCACTCTTGGAGAGCACTGAGGACGAGAACACTGGAGAAATGTTTTAATATTTCTTAAGTGTCCTGAAGATAAAGCGAAGATAAAAATGACTCTGAAGTAGCAGGAGCGTCTCTCTTTCTGTGTAGACCATGTGTGTGAGGAGGTATGAGACACCTTCACAGAATTCGGTGAAATCCTTCCCAAAGGCTCTCTCAGAGTTCAGTAGCTCAGTCAGCAGCGTGGTTTGCTAGAACCATCCACAGGAGTCACTTCACCAGTCTCTGTGCTTTGCTGGATCACCTTATCCAGGTCTACACCATAGAGCTATTGCTGGCTGATAGTGGATCAAAGGCAGGGTTCCAGGTGTTCTTTCTGATTGAGGTGAGGTCCATGAGATTGAGTAGCAAGGTCACGGTTCTGAGAATCACCATGCCCGGAGCCTTCAGCTCAGTGCTACAATGCTTAGCCGTCTCCAAAGAAGTCTTCAGAGAAAGGAAGTGGACCTGTAGGTTCTAGGTATTTGTTCTCTGTTCCTTTACCTTTGAGAAAAAGGGCTTTCCTCAATATTAAAATAAATCCAGTTAGAAAATGGATAAACCACATGAAAAGATATTTCACTTTAAAGAGTATATAGATGAAGAACACGCACAAGAAAAGATGTTTGGCCATAGTAGCCATTAGGGAAATACAAATTAAACCCACAATATGATCTCATTGCCCATTTAAAATAAAAAATAGTGATAGCCACCCCCAAAGAAAAGAATAAATAAAGGGCTTCGTCCAGGGGATTGGAAGTTCCTCCTGGCTCTAATTTGCTGTTATCTTGCATATACAGATCATGAAAAATGAGAAAGGAAAATAAGGCTGAGATCATGTAGAGAAGTCTTGCATCACCAAGAAGACTAGGGTCCCTGTGGTTGATTCAGAGTGTCTATAGTTGGAAAAAACCCACTCCATTTCTTCATATATTCACCAACCCACCTCCTCGTGCCCCCAGAGCGTGGCTGTGCAGTTCAGTCACATCTCAGGATGAAGCCATTTCAGTCAATTCTGTGCTGAAGCAGAGAGAAGTCTTAAAAAAAAAAAAAAAAGGCTTCTCAACATGGAACAGGAAAGAGTATTGCGTGAAATTCCTTAAGAGTGGCTTCATTTTTGTTTCTCTTTTGTGTCTCTTTTTGGCCAACCATTTGGGAATGAACAAGGTCACCCGTGATTCAATGGCGTAACAAGTGTCCTTTCTCCGTGTTTGATAATGTGGGGGCTTTTTTGTTTCCTGGGCTTGAGTCCCCAGTGGAAGAGGGCTGTGGCTGTGATCCCTGGGAATGACGACGCAGAAGGTGTAGTGAAGAGTAATTGCACAAACTTTAACGTGGTGTTGAAATGTTCCTGAAAACACAACACAAAAAGAGGTGACTGCTGAAATGGATTTTATATTTCTGAAGAACACGATGTGAGAAATAGTAACGATTCAGACCAACGCTGTTGGGCACGTGAATAACATCTTTACATTAGTATTCATCAGGGAGACCAGCACAAGCGCATGAAAAACACAGATGCGCTTTTCACCATGGGCAGGCACCAGACTGCAGAAACTAAGTGCCTCACTGGAGAAAATAAAAAGAAATTAGCGTGATGAAGACAAAAGTGTGTCAATGTGGTCTTTTTGTAAAACCTGATCCTTTTCCTCAGCAATTTCAAGAACAATGCATGTTCCTAAAAACAGTCCCCTGTGCCTTTTCTCATTTCCTCTGTGTAATTCAGTGCTCTGCTATTTTTAGAAACCCCTTATTTATCTGCAATATAGGAATGTTTATTAAATTTGCTATTAATTATCAAAAAATCATACCCGTGTAACTTTGAAAGCGTGCCAAGTTATTAGAAACTGTTTGTGGGTTTATTTGAGGGATTTCATTTCCTTTGCAATTTACACATTTCATCATAAAATGTTTGAAGTCAGGAAGTGCAATCTGTGTGTAGAGTTTCTCCAGCCCGATTTTTTTTTCTTTTAATATAAAGTATCAGTACATGTATATATTTGACCCGTTATGCGGACAACATATTTGCTCACCAAATGTGAACTTTCCTAACAGAGCAAAATAATGTCGATCATTTCATGATAACACTGTAGATTAGCGTAGCTGTGGAGAAATTGTTTCTTAACGTCATCGTGTTAGGACATAGCAACTGTGAATACATTCGTGCGTTATTATCTCCATGCCAGCGGGAATTTCGGCAACTTCTATTACCCACTACAAACAGTAACAATCCTAATACTTCTTTTGGATTTTGGGTAACCAAGATTTAATGTTCTTATAAGAAAGCAACTTATCTTAGTCTGTATTCTCTTTTCTTTCCTTTTTTTCTCTTTCCTAATTAAAGTTTTAGGGGCACCTGGGTGGTTCAGTCGGTTAAGCATCTGACTTTGGCTCAGGTCATGATCTCATAGTTCATGAGTTGGAGCCCTGTGTCAGCCTCTGTGCTGACAG
This sequence comes from Helogale parvula, assembly GCA_004023845.1. Classification (NCBI taxonomy): domain Eukaryota; kingdom Metazoa; phylum Chordata; class Mammalia; order Carnivora; family Herpestidae; genus Helogale; species Helogale parvula. Next base: position 29,718 of record PJEM01003322.1, read on the forward strand.
CTCAGAGCCTGGAGCCTGCTTTGGGTTCTGTATCTTCCTCTCTGCCCCTTCTTTGCTCACGCTCTGTCTCTCTCTGTTTCTCAATAGTAAATAAACATTAAAAACCTTAAAGTTTTTATTTTCAGGTAATTTTCGATTCACATGCGATTGTAGAAAGTACATCAGAAAGATGTCCTGTGTCTTCACTCAGTTTCCCCAGTGGTAACATCTTTGAATGGCACAGTATATTACAACCAAGTGCTGACGTTAATACGGTCAAGATAGAGAACATCGCCACAGAGATCGTGTTCCAGCCACACGCGTGGTGCTGCTGACCCCCCGCCACCTAACCCTGGGCCACTCTGAGGCTCCACTCCATTTCTATAGTTCTGGTCCCTCCAGACTGTTCTACATGTTGAATCACAGGGTATGTCACCTTCGGGACTGTGTCTCCACTCAGCACGGCTCTGTGAGTTTCACTCACATCATTCCATGTAGGACCACTGGTCTCCTCCTGTCTGTGGCCGCGTGGGGTTCCTTGTGAGGATGCACCACAGTTTATCCATCCACTTGTCCAAGAGCATCTGGGTTATTTCAGCCCTTGCCTCTTCCAAATAATGCTGCTACAAACATTCATGTGCAGCTCTTTGCATGAACATGCTTGTATTTACTTATTTTTATTAAATAGGTTTTTATAGTATCAATGACTCTATTCCCTATATTGTACCTTTTAGTTTTAGGACCCATTCATTCCACAACTGGAGGCCTGTATCTCCCTCTCCCCTCTACCCATTTTGCCCACCGCTTCACCTCGTCTTCCCTCCAACAACCCTCCGTTTGTCCTCTGTATTTATAGGTCTGTTTCTGCTTGTTTGTTTATTTGTTTATTTTTAGATTCCACCTACAAGTGACATCATAGGGTATTTGTCTTTCTCTGTCTGCCTTATTTGACTTAGCTGATACCCTGTAAGTCCATCCAAGTTCAGGAACATGGCAAGGGCTCACCCTTTTAATGGATGCATAATATTCCAATGTGTGTGCATCTCTGTGTACATGTAGATGCATCCTCCCCACATCTTTATCCATTCATCTCTCCAGGACACTTGGGGTTGCCCCGTGGATTCCTCTGTGGATCACAGCGCTATTTACATGGGCGCTGTCTTTATGTCTCTATGACAAACGCCCAGGAGGACAAGCAGTAGATTGTGTGGGAGGGGCAGGTTCAGTGTTTTACATAAACTGTGAGCTGTCTCCCAGAGTGGCTGTACCATTTTATGTTCCACCAGCACCATTTGAGTGATCCATTTTTCCCATATCCTAAGCAGCACTGAATATTATCACCAGTTTGTTTTTTTTAAACTGTAGCCATTCTGATCAGGGCACAGTAGACTTGCATTTCTCCAGAGGCTAATGACGTTGAACGTCTTCCATGTGCTTCTTTGCCATCTGTACATCCTCATCAGTGACATGTCTCTTCTGCCTTTTTCCAAGTGGCTTGTTTTTGAGAGATGATTCTTCATACATTCTAAGGTTCTTCATACATTCTAAATGCTAGTCCTTTGTCAGATGTGTATTTTGGAAACGCTTCCTGCCAGCCTGTAGCCTGTGTTTTAATCCTGTCAACCAGATCACTCACAGAGCAAACACTTTTAATTTTGATGAAGGTTGATGAACAATTTGGTTTCTTCCTTTTATGGAATGTGACTTCGGCGCCAAGTCTAAGAACTCTCTGCCTAGCTGCAGAGTCTGAAGATTTCTTCTCATTTTTTTACAAAGTATTTTATGCTTTTTACATTTTGTATTTAAGTTCATGATCATATGAGTTATTTCCTGCATGGGGTCAGGACTTAGCATCAGGTTTACTTTAAGCCTATGGGCATGTGCTTGTTCCAACACAATTTGTAAAAGGCTGACTCTCCTTCCTTCATTGAATTGCTTTTCGACCTTTGTGGCAAACTGATTGGGAAGGATTGCGTGAACTTAATTCTGGATTCTCTTTCTGTTCTCCTGATCTGTGTATCTATCACTCTGCCAATACTACACGGTCTTGGTTTTAGTAGCTCACATCATAATTCTTGAAGCGGGTTCTTCCATTTCCTTCTCTTTAAAAATCATTCGAGCTGTTCTAGTTGCCTTTCCATTCATTTTTTAGAATATTCGTATCTATAAATATCGAAAGTTAGGCTCAGAATTTTAAAGGGATTTCATTAAACCTGAATATCAGGGGCACCTGGATGGTTCAGCTGGTTGCATCCAACATCAGCTCAGGTTATGATCTAATGGCTCACGGGTTCAAGCCCCACGTCTGACTCTAGGCTGACAGTATGGAGCTTGCTTGGGATTCTGTGTCTCCCTCTCGCTCTGCCCCTCTCCCACTCATGCTCTGTCTCTCTCTCACTCTCTCTCAAAAATAAATAAACATTAAAAACATTGAACCTGGATATCAGTTTTGAGAGAATTGATATGAATTGATATTTTTGTGGTATTGTGGCTTCCAACATGGTGTAGGTCTCCATTAATTAACATTCTATCTCCATTTAACTAGTATTTTGTGCTTTTCAACATATAAGTCTTGTGTGGATTCCCTTAGTTTTGCAACTAATTATTCTGGAATACTTTTCAATGGTGCTGTTTGTTTGAAAAGTTTCTTTGTAGATTCCTTGAGATTTTATGCCTAGACAACCATATCATCTGTACATGGTTTGACTTCTTCCTTCGGATCTTTGTAATTTTATTTCAGTTTCTTTTCCTACTGCATTGGTTGAAAATTTTCAGCAGTATGTTGGATAAGCGTAGTGTGACTGGATGCATTTCTTTTTCACTATCTCAGGAGAAAGGTCTTTTACCATACAATTATAGCTACACATTTTTTGTAGATGCTCTTTATCAATTTGAGGAAGTTCCTCTTGATCCCTAGTTTTCTGAGTGGTTTATTCTGAGTGCATGTTAAATTATATAAAATACTTTTTTTCGTATTGACTGACATGATTTTTATTATTCGTGTAATTGTATCTTTTGGCCTAATTAATATGGGGGTTATAGTAAGTGTTTTTAAATTTTCTTATTCACTTGAAACTTACATGATACCCAATAAACTATTTTAAGGTTAATAAACAAGTAGCATTTAGTACTTACAGTATTTTGCAATCATAATTTCTATCTGGGTTTGAAATATTTTTATCACCCAAAGAAGAAACAGTAACTTCCTGTTCCCCTGAGCTATTCCTCCAAGCTTAGCAGATGCCAGTCTGATTTCTCTGTTTATGGTTATACCTATTCTGGATATTTTCTATACATGAAATCATACATCATGTAACTTTTGCAACTGGCTTTGTTTACTGAGCATAATGATTTTGCGCTTCTTTCGTGTTGTTGTATATGTCACAGTTGGATTCATCTTTATGGCTGAAAAATCATTAATCAGGTACATACCAGATTTTGTTTATCCCTTTGTTGATGAAAATTGAGTTGTGTCTACCTTTTGGCAGTTGTATTTAAAGGTACTATGAACATTTCATTTGAAGTATTTTTGGAGAACCTGTTTTCAATTCTTTGGGGGAATTTATCTAATATAGTGGAATTGTTGGGTCACATGGCAAATCTTTGTTTGAGGTCTGAGTACTGCAGAACGTGTGTCCGCAGCCACGGAACCGTTTTCCATGCCTACCAGCTGTGTTGGCACTTAAGCAAAGCAATGGACTTTCCCATTTTTCCATGTTCTTGTCAACACTTGTTATTTTCCTTTTTTAAAATTATAGTCATCCTAGTGGGTGTCAAGCCGTACCTCCCTGCTGTTTGGATTTCCATCTTCCTCATGACCAGTGAATGGAGCCTCTTTTCATTTACCTGTTGGGTGTCGTATATCTTAGGGAAAATGTCTATTCAAGTGCATTGTGCATTTTTTAACTGTCTCATCCTTGTCAAAGTATAAGTGATAGATAATATATATTATACATATATAATATATAATAGGATCTATAATATATATACTATATATATTCTAGACACTAGACACTTGTCAGATACAAAATTTTCATTTTCTCTCATTCTTTAGGTTGACTGCTCATTTTTGATAATGTCCTTTGATACACAAAAGTGGTTACATTTTCAAAAATTTTTGATGGTTCAATTGATTCAATGTTTTGGTATTATTTATGCTTTTGGTGTCATATTTAAGAATCCATTGTCAAATGGAAGTTCATGAAGATTTGCTTCGGTATTTTCTTCAGAGAATTTCACAGTTGTAGCTTTTATATTTAGGATGTTTATCCATTTAGAGTAACTTTTGTATGTAAATAAGAAGGGATTCTAATTATTTCTTTTGCTTGTGGATATCCGAGTGTCCAAGCACCATTTTGTAAGGAGAGTCTTTTTTCCTTTATTGAGGGTTCCTGTCAGCCTTTGCCAGAATTAATTGCCCATAGAAGTCTGGGTTTATGTCTGGGCTCTCATTTTATTTCATTTGTCTATATGTCTGTTCTTATTCCAATAACACACTCTTTTGATTACCATAGCTTTGTAGTAAGTTTTTAAATAAGTGTGAATACTCTCACTTCATTCTTTTTTGATGATGTTTTGGCTTCTTGGGGCCACATCGATGTACATATGGCTTTTCACATTGAATTTTCCATTTGTGCAAAAGAGGCAGTGGGAATTTTTAGAAGGATTGCTTTGAATTCATTGATCACTTCAGGTGGTATTTCTAAAGTCTTTCAATGCATCAGCATGGGGTATATTTCGACTTACATAAGTTCTTTAATTTATTACAGCAAATTCTTAAAATTTTCAGTGTAAGACTTTCACCTCCTTGGTTAAATTTTAATGCCACGTATTTTATTCTTTTAGAGGCTATTGTCAATAGAAATATTTCCTTAATTTCTATTTTTATAGATTGTTAATGTGGGCGCCTGGGTGGCTCAGTCGGTTAAGCGTCCAACTTTGGCTCAGGTCATGATCTCACAGTCAGTGGGTTCAAGCTCCACGTCGGGCTCTGTGCTGACAGCTCAGAGCCTGGAGCCTGCTTCGGATTCTGTGTCTCCCTCTCTCTCTGCCCCTCTCTGGTTCATTCTCTTTCTCTATCTCTCAAAGTAAAATAAAGACAAAAAAAATTATATTGTTAACTGATGGTATATAGAAACACAACTAATTTTTTCTGTGTTAATCATATCCCCTGCAACTTTGATCAACTTATATATTAATTCTATTCATTTTCTATGTGAATTCTTTGGGCTTTTCTACTTGTAACAGCATGTTATTTCTTCCCTTTTCATCAGATGCCTTTTTATTTCTTGTCTATTTTCTCTGGTTTGAGCTTCAAATACAGTGTTGAAGAGCGGTGAGGAGGTAGGCCTCCTTGTCTTCTTGTTCTTGCTATCAGGGGAAAATCTTTTTCATTGTCCCCGTTTTTTCTTACCACTGAATATAATGGTACTTTACTTCCTATTTCATATTGAGTGTGTCCTCCTAGTCCTAGCTGTTCGAGTGTTTCTACCATGAAAAAGGGTTGAATTTTATTAAATGCTTCTTTTTGGGTGTTTGCATTAGAGAGGTGATGGGATATTATATATTTGTCTTTTTTTTTTTCTACTAGTGTAGCATATCACATTGGATAATTTTCTTCTGTTGAGTCACCTCTGCATTCCTGGGATCAATCCTGTTTGGTAACTAAATAGGATTTTTTAAATTTTCTGTTGGGTTCAGTTTGGTATTGTGTTGAAGAATTTTTTTAATCTATATTAATAAGTGATAATGGTCTGTAGGTTTGTGTGTGATGTGGTGTGTGTGTGTGTGTGTGTGTGTGTGTGTGTGTGTGTGTGGTCTTTGTCTGTTGTTGGCATTAGGGAAATACTGACCTCATAGAAAGAATTAGAAATATTCTTCCCCATTCTGTTTTTTTAAAGAATTTGAGGAAAATTTGAAGTTACCTTACATGTAGCTCTTTAAATGTTTGGTCGAATTAACTGATGAGGGCATCTGGTCTGGAATTTTCTTTAGGGGAGGTTTGGATTACACTTGGCATCTCTTACTACAGATCTATTGAGATTTTCCTATATCTTCTTTATTCAGTTTTGGTGAATATGTGTTTCTAGGAGTTTGTCCATTTCTTCTAGGGCATTTAATTTTGTGGGATAAAAGTACTGATAGAATTCTCCTTTTTACCTCTCCAATTTTAGTTATCTGTCATTTTAGTTATTTGTGTTTTGTCTCCTTCTTTTCCCTTAGGCTACCTAAAAATTGTCAAATCTTTTTATCTTTTTGAGGAACCAACTCTTGGTTTTGTTGCTTCTATTATGTTTTCTATTATTTTTTGTTTAACTAATCTGTGTATTATTTCATTTTACCTGCTATTTTTTTAGTTGCTTTTCCTTTTCTTTTTATAATCCCTTAATATGTAGTTAGGTTGTTCCTTTGAGACTTTTCTTCTTTTTTAACTTATGTATTTCCAGCTATCAATCTCCCAATGAGCACTGCTTTCACTATCTGTTATATTTTTCTGTGTTGTGGTCTTGTTTTCGCTCATATGTAGGTTTTTAAAATTTCCATCGATAATAGACACATTGGTTGTGCTTAATTTTTTTAATTAGTACTTTTATTTGCAAACATTTGTGAATTTTCCTCCTCTTACTAATTTTTAGCTTTACTTTATGATGATTAGAGAAGATATCTTAAATTATTTAAATATGTTTAATTTCCTTAGACTTGTTTGTGATCCAACATATGGTTTATTCTAGAAAAGTTCCTTTTGGACTTAAGAAGAATGTGTTTTGTGCTGTTAGTCGGTGGCATGGTTTACATAGGCCAATTCTATCTTGTTGATTGATAGTTTTGTTCAAGTCCTCAATTTCCTTACTGATCTTCTGTCTAGATTTTTCTATCCATTATTGAAAGGGAGTATTGTAGTCTACAAATACTATTGTACAACTGGCCTTTTCTCTTCTATGTCAATATTTGTTTCACAATTCTTACAGCTCTTTTGTTTGGTGCATAAATGGTTACAATTGCTATATCTTCTTGATGAATTAATACTTTCATCAGCGTAAAGTGTCATTTTACCTTTATAAATGTTTTTTAGTCTATTTCTTTCTGATGTTAGTATAACCAGCCCAGGTCTCTCTGGATACTATTTGCATGGCATATCTTTTTCCAATTTTTTAGTATGAACTTAATTGTGTCTTTGGATATAACGTGAATATATACAGCGTATAATTGTATCATGTTTTGTTTTATTTTGTTTTGTTTGAGAGAGAGAGAGATTGTGCGTGAGCATGGGCACAAGTGGGAGAGAGGAGGAGGGGGAGTGTGAGAGAGACTGTTAAGCAGGATCCGTGCCCAGCACAGAGCCCAATGGAGGACTCAGTCCCATGACTGTAAGGTCATGACCTGAGCCGAAATCAAGTTTGATACTTAACTGACTCAGCCACCCAGGTACCCCAATCTTGTATTTTTTAAAAATCATTTTTTTGTCAACCTCTGCTTTTTGAATGCAAAATTTTATCAATTTACATTTAAAATAGTCTCAAATAAGGGAGGGCTTACCTTTGACATTTGCTATTTGTTTTCTAAATGTCTTAACTTTTTTCCTCTTATTTCCTTCACCTCTGACCTCTCTTGTGCTTAATTATTTTTTCCATAGTGTCCTATTTTTGTTTTCTCATTTACATCTGTGTACATTTTTTAGTATTTTTGTGATAACTATGGAGATTATAATTAACACCCTGAAATTATAACTATCCAGTTTAAGTTGATACTCACATACTTGCAATAGCATAAGAAATTCTGCCTTATATAGTCCTGAATTCTCCCTTGATGTTAATATTGTTACAAATTATATCTTTATGCTTTGTGTGCATGTTAACATAGATTTATAGTTGTTGTTTTATGCATTTGTCTTTTAAATCATGTAGAAAAAGAAAGAAGTTAGCCAAAAATAGAATCATGGTGTCTGTAATATTTCCCATTTGCCTTTGCTGAAATTATTTATTATGTTGTACAACTTTGAGTTACTGTCTCCTTTTATTTCAGCCAGAAGACCCCCCATTGGCATTTCTTGTAGGGCAGGTGTGCTAACAACAAACTCTCTAGGCTTTTATTTATTCATGAATGTCTTCATTTCTACATCTGTAAAGGGAAATTTTGCTGAAAAGAGAATACTTTATGTCATGTTTGTTTGTTTGTTTTTCCTCAGCACTTTACAAATAGCATTCATGCCATTTTACCACCAGCTTTTTCTTCTTGCTTGCCCTGAATCCGGCAATCAAGCAGACATGAAAGAAGAGGGATTCTCTGGTCTTTTCTGATAATTTATCCTACCCTAAGCATGTATGTGATTCTCTCATTTTCCCACAATGCATAGTGCTTTGGAACGTTCTAATTTCCCAAAGAAATTCTCCCCAGCTCTTTTCTTCCCAGACTTATGGTGTTCTACTCTTTAGGTTTTTTTTTTTTTTAATGTTTATTTATTTTTGAGAGGGTGATCTATAGTGCGAGCAGGGGAGGAGCAGAGAGAGAGAGGGAGATGCAGGACCTGAAACAGACTCTAGGCTCTGAGCTGTCAGCACAGAGCCCGATGCGGGGCTCTAACTCAAAGACCGTGAGATTATGACCTGAGCCAAAGGTGGACGCTTAACCAACTGAGCCACCCGGGTGCCCTGGTGCTCTATGGTTTATATCAATTGTCATATTTTCCCCAGGTGGCTTTGATTGTTCATTTTCCTTAAAATGTTTTTGAGGAATGCTCACTGGTTTCTGGTTTGAGTTATATGTGAGGCAAAATAAAGACAAGTCCTTTGTATGAGTCCTTCATGTAAGTATCCAGAGTAACACAGACAAAAAAATGTCTTCAGTATACTCAGTGATTACAGACTCCCTCAGTACACCTTAAAGCTGAAGTTATTAGATACCATTGTTGATTTTTTCTATAATAAGCTTATACTAATTCTCTATTTACAACTATTATATTTACAAATTAAATGTCACTGAAAATTAAACAAACTCAGAATACATGGGAAATTGGTTTTCGATTAGTCAGTAAGTGTGCTTATTAGTTAAGGTCAAGTCCTTAAACTTTACATCCTTATTATGATCATAGATGGCAGTAGCTGTTCACAGTCTTCCCATTTAATTCAAATTAGAATCCATAATAATAGTAGCCTGATACAATCATGCCTGACCTGACCTTGGCCACACCTAAGGTTGCTTCTCAGACTTCGTTACCCCTGTGCTCCCATTCCCTCAGCTCCCTGACCACATTTGGGGAGAAAGAAATTTTCCTGTATTCAAGATTCTTCTAGATGGACTGATAATTAATATTCTATGAGACAGGTTCATAGGAGAAAGTCATATCTAGTTTTATACATCTAGAAAGTCCATACAGACATGAGGAAAGATTCCAAAGATGATCAGGAAAAATGAAATACATATGTCATCCTAAGTTACAGGGAAGCGTAGAGATCTGGGGACACAAAGGGGCGAAGGGCCATTAGTGGGAAGGTGAGAGGAGACGTTTGGAAAGCTCAGGTTGTCCTGTTATGCAGTTAGCTTTCTTAGGTAAAAAGGAATCTCTGTTAATACCTTTCTTCCTGGTACAGGTCTTCTATCTAGTTATTTTTAGTCAGTTCGGGGTGGGGGGGAGGCATGGGGAGTGTGTCAGAGTTCCTTCCTGAATCTTTGTCTTGATTATTTTTTGCTCAAATAATCTACATGCCTTTGTGTCCCATTTTGGTGCCTCGGACCTTGGCCCCTACACCTTCTTCTTCTGCAGAAACGCTCCTTCCTTCCTTCTTTGCTCAAGGTCACCTCCCACTGAACCCTAAGTTAACTTTCATTTGTATTGGCACCCCCTGGCCCCCTTACTCTCGCATACATTTTCTCCATAATACTTCTTAGTCTCCTAGCATAGCATGAGGTTAGAGGACTCCTTGTGGTCCCTGTTTATTGTCTAACTCTGCACTGAAATCAGAGTGCCCAAGGGCATGGATCTTTGTTTTCCCTGATAGAACTCAAGGCACTAGAACATGGAGACAGCTTATAATCAATATTTATTTGATGAATGACAGAAAACACCTTTTCCTCATTCCCAATAAATGAATTAGCTGAACTCTAATCCATATTTTATTGCTGAGGTTCTTTTAGTCATTTATTTTTACATGTCAGTTTTAATTTTTCTACAAATATGGGTGGCTGTTGGACTTTTCCTGTTATAGTGATATTTTCATTTAATGTCTCTTTGTGCCCCACTTAGGTTTTATATTACCTTGACATTTCAACTAAATTGTTAAGGTGATTACATATCATGTTTTCTATAATAAATACAACAAATTTATGTACCTAGAAGCTGCTTAATTTAATGAATTTAACTGTTTCTTTTTAAAATATCAGTTGAAACACACATTAAAATTTGAATTTCTTTTTTAATCCTGATTCCCAAAGCGTTTACTTCAACTAAAGATAAAAATAAGCTGGGATTCATGTCTGTGGCTTCACATTTCCTTTCTGTATAGACAGTTATGTTTGTTAGCATTCACTTTGCATCACTTTGCTTTGTCCTGTTTCCTGGAGACGACTTTCAAGACTCACAGGGTGGCTGGAGACGAAGGTTGAGTGGAAACCGAAATCAGCCAGAATAGTAACATGAATGGAGCTTCTGCCCCATTATAATTACAAAGAACACATTTGCAGGAGAAAGGAATACAAGTTCATGAAAAAGGTGGTTGTCCACTTTCAAGAAGAGACTTTGATAAAGTCGAAAACAGCAAAACTGAGTCTTAGTTAGGCAAGGTCCTTAGAATTATTAATAGAAATAAATCTATTATGTCTCCTTGGATGGACAAACTTCAAGAATAAAGAGACAAAATTACAAGAGATTGGAATTATTTTATGTTTATATGCTTGATTAGCCTCATTTGTAAATAATAGTTGTGTGTTTTGTGTGTGTGAGAGAGAGAGAGAGATATCAATCCAGTTTGGCCAAAGTCTACCTTCCAAAGTTGTCTGGATATGCAGAAAGGGCCCAATAAATACCCTTCTTCCCTACATAAGTTATGAATAAAGTAAGAAATAAGTCAAATATATATGGCTGAGGGGAACCAGCAAACATCAGCAAACATTAATTGTTGCAAATTAAGCTAATGTTAGACATTTTCGATGGTACTTACCCTGCTTGGTCTTCCCCATATGAACCTTTGGCGTTAGACCATCATCCTTTCTCTCTCCCCTTTAAGCCCATTCACTAACCCCCATCCGTACCTTTGCAGGTGCAAACTCTGTCTCTATTCGGGCACCGAAGACTGCATGCTGCTTAAGAGTTGGAGAGAGGAAGGGGCCATGTTCCCAATTTCTATTCTCCCCTTCCAAACTCAGAAAGTAATGTACGCTACCTCTCCTGAATGAGAATGTGCGCAAGGGGTGGGTAGAGAGAGACCAGAGAGGTTATCCTAATGAAGTTCCCTCCACATGGAAGGCAAGGATGTTTCAGACCATTCATGTCCTTTCCATATACATCTGTATTTACTTGAGATTGGCCAAAGCTACTGTCTGAGCTAAATTCTTTTTTTAAATACATTGTTTATTTATTATTGACAAAGAGAGAGAGAGAGAAAGAGAGAGGCAGACCATGGTCAGGGGAGGGGTAGAGAGAGAGGGAGACACAGAATCTTAAGCAGGCTCCAGGCTCTGAGCTGTCAGCTCCCAGGTGCCCTGTCCGAGCTGAATTCTTGAGAATGATTTTAGGTACACTTGGAGTGCCAGATCCAGCCCAGCGCAGAACAATGATATAAAGATGCGACAACAGACAATGCAATAGACAAATAGAAAATATGCCAAACAAATGTTGTGTTGAGTTGGTCCCAGATTGCAAAAGAGGAGAGAGAAGTGTTTCTGAGGTTGGTTATGAGATCTAAGAAGGTTACTTTCAAGCTCAGAGAACTGTATTCAATTAATGTGCAGAACCAACCATAATGCTAGAGTATCAAACCCCTGATCATGATTAAATGAACCCACCTTAAATCTAAGATACTCTCAATGACATACTTTGGAGAAAAGTGCCTATTGAGATATTTTTTATGAATAACAATATGAAAAATGTAAGTCTTCTTCTGGATCCTAAAAGCGTGACGCTTGATAAACACTAGTTGTTTGCAAATGCCTCAATTCACATTCAAAAAGGTATTTAGCATGCTTTGTAGTTCCAAAGAAATGTGTTTGAAAATAGATTTTCCTGATGTTTCTCTCTTGCCATTTGTGTCATGATTTTATTTTCAGCCCGGGGCAACTGAGCTGCCCAAGAATCGCATTGTGATCAGGAGCCCCCGCAGTGGACTTGACAGTGCTAAGCTGTTATCTAGGACTATTTTAATGCATGTCATAAATCACAAAGAAAAGTTTCTGTTTTGAAACAATAGAGACAATCATGATCAGGGGTTTCTAAAGTCTATTTTAGAATGTCGGTTGCCCATAAACCTTTGCTTCGTTTAAAACTCAGACTTCAGAGCTTGCCTAGAGAGGGAAACAACATGATATGCATCCACACAGAAACAGACACGCTCCTATTGTGAATTAAATCACAGTAATGGAATTTGCAGTGATAGGAAAAACATTGTACATTCCATGTGTTTTTGCTGCGGCATGAAAAATAACCATCAATCTGCTTAATAGTCTCCTGAAAGGGAAACTTTTAATTTAGTCGTGCATTAGAGATTGTCACCTTCCATCAGTTACTTGGTGAGCCATGGATCAAATTGTCCTTTACCCTTGTCAGATTTTCGTAGATAAGAAAAGTCATTTACTTGATCCCTCACACCATCTCCTAGTATTATGAGCAGTCAGTGTGCTTTGGAGAGTCTTACTTACTAAATGGCCAGAGTTTGTGGCAAGGAAACAGAGAACCGTCTCCCCTAAAACGAGTCCTTGCGACTGGAGGGGACCTACCGGCCAAATCTGGGGAGGGTCTGTTCTGGGCCAGTTTGGGACATTGGTTCTCTCCTGTGGGCCAACAGAGGTGGCCCCACCTGTCCCATTTGATGACGTGACCCATTTCCCCCCAAAGTAAAACAGAGGGACAATCAGAAAGGGAGTCTCATATGCTTGCTCACAAGAGCCTTCCCGATGTTAAAGGACTAGACTTACAAGAAATAGCCAAACGGGCTTCATGGTTCCTGCTCTCCAGATATCGGAGACTGATTTCATTTTCTGAGATCACGTCTCTGGTGGCCTCCTTAGACCTGTATGCTTCTTTTGAAGCTGCCTATTCGTGTCATCTCTTGATTCTTTACAAATGGGAATATAACTGACCATTCTCCCCATGCCTCTCCTTGTCTCCTGTCTTGCTAGCTTGATTGGAAGAAAGTGTTACAAGGTTGACAGTTCAGGCTCCTGCTGACTGTGAAGCTCATGTCTCAGGAAACTCGAGATGTAGGGATGGTCCAAGGGAGCCTCTTCTCTTCACAGTCGTAGGTCAGTGACTCGACCAAAGACGGACTCAAAGTTTTCCCTCAGGTCTGATAATCCTACATTCGCAGCAAAACCTGTGTCCCTGGCTTGCGGGCTGTGGCCTTCCTAAGACAGGATTTTTTTCATCTCAAAATCCCTCTGTTTTGTTCAGTGAATCAAAGCAGCCCCCCACAGTAAACATGCACCTTCCCAGCTGAGCAGGAGGTACGTGTGTTTAATCTAGTTCTTAAGGAAGAGGTTCGGCTGGAGAGCCAGGTTGAGACAGTATGACCACATGTCGTCATACACCCGGCAGACGCTGAGATGGTGCACGCGTGTCCAGGACGTGCGTGAGACCTACGAGGCTGCTCGTCACACAGACTTCATCTTGCGGCGGGGGCCACAGCGCTGACCGCCAGCAGGCGCTCCATCCTGACGCGTGAATGTGAAGAATGACTGAGTTGAGAAGCCACTAAACTTGCTGCTTTCTTCTCTGACCCACCTCTCTTCGTTCAAAGTTTTATTTTTTTGTTATGAAAACATTTTTTAACCTTTATTTATTATTAAGAGACAGAGAGAGACGGAGCATGAGCTGGGGAGGGCAGAGAGAGGGAGTCACGGAATCTGAAGCAGACTCCAGGCTCCAAGCTGTCAAACAGAGCCTGACCCGGGGCTTGAACCACAAATTGCAATATCATGACCTGAGGTGAAGTCAGACACTTAACTGACTGAGCCACCCAGGTGCCCCTCGAAGTTTTATTTTCTACATATGATTATAACCAAGCTACATGGGGGGAAAAACCCTGGAATTGGTGATCGCTCAGGGTCCAGAGCAGCAGATCAGGCTCTGAGGCAGGCATTCCTCATGGGCTTAAAATTCTAGGCGCCACTAGAGAATGATTTCGACAATCCTCTTTCCTGGAAATGCCACCTGCTGACTTTTTAAACTGAGATATGACTGACCTGTAACATCATATTAGTTTCAAGTGTACAGCATAATGATTCGATATTTATATGTTGCAGAATTATCACCACAGAAGTCTAGTTAACATCCATCACGATACATAGTTACGAGTTTTTTTCTTGAGATGAGAACTTTGTGTTTTGCAGTGCCAGATTTTAAGATCTACTCTTGTGGTAGCTTTCAGAAAAGAAATAGAATGTTACTAGCTGTAGTCACCATGGTGCACTTGACATCCCAAGACTCATCTGTGTCATAACCGGAGATGGTTTTGACCCCCCTCACCCATTCTGACAACCATGTCTTGATAATTAAACACCTTTTATCACTTATTAATTTTCCCTTTGCTCTATGCCAGCTATAGGATCATATTCTTAAATTTGTATCCTTTCAATGTCACGGAATTTTTTACATCTCTAGGAGTTTTTCATGGTTGAAAGCAATGCATACATCTTAGCCTCAGCCTTTATACTACCATCCCTTGAGCACCAAGTGGTAGTTTCTGCAGACATTCCAACAGATCTAAATGTTTTCATTTACTGAACCGATCTCTGGTCCATTAACATTGCAAATGGCCCCTTATCTCTGTGTCCACATTCTTCTTGTTACAAATATGTAAGGTGTGAGTATAACCTTCTGTTGTCTTTAAATACTTAAAGCAAAGCAAATTAATGTTCTTGCAAAACACATCCACACGTCTGTGAATATTCGTTATCTAGGACGAAAGCTATTTCTCCCCCTGATCTTTTTCTGATCTAAACCTTGCAAGGTAAACTAGGGTAAAACAAAAGGGAACCGAATCTAGGTAGAACTGAACGAAACCATCTTTAAAGGAGAGGGGAAACTTTTGTGCCCTCAAATTTCTAATTAGAAATTGATAAAATAAAAACACAGACAAAGGTAACTCGACACTTTATATTCTTCCAACTCAAGGCCCCAGATCGGAAAGAGCATCACTTCCCTTTAGCCAGCGGAGCTGGTCCCGGAAACCTTAATCCTCCCTGGGATTTCAATATTATGCACGATTTCTTCATAAACATCACCAAACCCAGATAAACTAGAGGGCAGAAGGCAGGGCTTTGCTGTCTTGCACGCAGCGTAGGAACCAGTAAAAAGTCGAAAGGGCATAAAAACAGATGTAGACATGTAGTCAAGATTGATTACAACAGGAGATTCTTTCCTTTGATATTTCCAGAGCTGTTTGTCAGTGTCTCTGTCTTGTGTGTGCATATTCCGAAGATGGGAGAAATTCTAATACCAATCAAGTTCTCAATAAACGTCTCACCAATCGGCCAATCAGCCAGGTGGCGTGTGAATAGCACCCCCTAGAGTTGTGCCATAGAGTGTCCCCAGTTCCACACCTAAAAATAGTATTGTAATCCCAAATCTTTTTTTTTTTATGTGCTAATGTATGTAATATCTTTGAGTTAAAAGCAATAGTTTTTGGCTTTCTCGCATGCCCACCTATAAATAGAGACACATAAGCAGAATCCTGTCTTCAGCTCAGATACAGAAACACACTTTTTTGTTTCTTTCTCAATTAAATAATTACCTGTCTCCTCACAAAGAGCAGTGGGAGCATTCTTAGGATTTAGAAACTCTCCTTTGCTTCTGTAGTGCAATTTGTAAGCTATTCTTTTTAGAAAACGGAGGGAAGAAATAGTATAAGGTTTCTAAATTGTGGCCTAATAGAATGAGCACAGGTCTTAAAATAAAATAATCTGGCTCACTTTTCCCTTCCTCTGCTTATGTGTATGAGTGTGTGTGTGTGACTTTGGCCAAAGCACCCAACTCTTTTGTTTCCCCGTCAGCAAAGAAGAATGTCCATGTCTGTCTCTCAGGGTCCCTGCGGGATAATTTATGGCAAGTGCTTGCTGTGTACTGAGTGTTCAGTGCTCACTGTAGCCACACCCTCTATCAGATACAACAGTGAGCCTGGCTTTCCCGCTCCCGTATACTGAGTGTTTCATGTGTGCTAGACATTGTGCTCAGCGCTGGAACTGCAGCAACAGTGTAGGATGAAGGCATGTGCCCTCCTGAGGTTTCCAGTCTAGAGCACTTATATTGTCATGAAAAGTGTCAAAAAATAATGATGGTTATCCACAAAGACTCGCTTGTCTCAAATGCGTTGGCTGCTCTAGCAGTTGAAGCCCAAAAGGGAGATTTTTGTGCCAAGGGAAAGAGATGGTCACAGCGTCGGGAGTATGGGAATGGGATTGATACTTCATGGTTCTGGGGACTCGGCCTCAGTAGTGAGGAGCTGCTGAAACCCCTCATGACTCAATTCAATCTAAGGTAGACACGAAAACTAATTCTTCACACTTCGATGCTGTTCCCACAGTAGACATGCTCCTTCCCGACCACCCATAAGATGCACGGTCACCAGATGAAACACACTTAACGGTTGGCCAGACCCCAGGTCTAGCCGAACACAGAATCTGGGACGGTTGACATCATGACATCTCTCTCCCATCATACGGTGACTTTATAATACACCCAATGTCCCCACGGAGTCACTACATAAAATCACAAAGACTCTGGGTAAAAAAAAAATCTGTAAGTGTCAAAAATCTCCTAAAAGATGAAACACGGTAGTATGTGAAATCAGCCCTGAAAACGATGACATTTTTCATGGCTTCCAATGTGTAGCCACTGTGCCAAAATTACATTTTTCTTCCAGATAGACACTAAAGCCACATGTAAAACTCAACATCAGCTCATTGAGAAGCAGGAGAAAAGGTTAATAGTATGGGCCAATATGAGAGAGGAGGGACAGAGAGAGAGGCTCACTGTTTTATGCTTTTTCGGTGTATTTCCGATCATGGGACTAATGGCCAAGGCATCGCTGAGGACAGCGTGTGACCAACACCTCCCTGAAGCCACAGAGGATCTGGGTGGCAGAATCATCTCCGCATTTGAGGAAACGGGAACAAGAGGGACATTAAATTGAGACCTGTAGCATTTCAGGAGTCTTATAGGTCTCCATGTTCTATTTGCCTTTAAAAATAAATTTAAGTGCTACTTTTTGGAGACCAATTCTTTTATGTTAAATTTATAAAACAACCCTTAAGATTCTAACGTATCTGTCACCTCGGTCACTTATTCTGCATAGTATTAAAGAGTGGAGAAATTATTACATATTTATTTTTCATTTTAGAATTTATTTGCTAACTTTGGTAAGGGTGAAAAATAACTGGTGATTTGTCATGCCTTCAGACTCTCAATCTGAAAAGCTCAAAGGACCTCATCCATTCATATTCTCCTTTACCTTCCTGCCCAACAGTTTACTGTGGCTCTGTTCTTCCTCATGACGCATATTGGATTATGGGGATTTAGCATGACTTTTGAACATTTCAGTTTCTCTTTGGAGGTAAACTCTCACTAAATGTTCAGAAAGACCATACTATTTGAATTGTCAAATATCTTTTGATGATCTAGAAATCATTTCCTGCTTTCAGGAATGTAGGAAATGGAGTGTGATGATAATTCAACTGCATAGAAGGAATTCATGCAGAGGATGGGCTAGGGTTGCTGGTAGAAATTCTGAGCACCCAGGGAAAGACTACACTGGTAGTTTTATTTTACCTTTCTTAACAAGTAACGCTAACTGGATTATAGAGCATCGTGATTAAACTATATCAATTAACATCTTAGATGTTTAATGTCCTATTTAAGGGAAACTTATTTCCCTCCATCGATCCACCACCATTACCTTGAAAGCCTGATTTATGCTTCTTTTGACTTCTCATGTGTTAAGGCAAGAGTATGAAATAACATTATTTCAAGTTTGGGGAACAATTCAATCCTATTTATCCATAGTGATGTCTTTCATTACTGGGAATTCCATTAAAAGATAAAGAAATATCTGACATCCAATTAAGAATGTTAATTGTGCAGTCTATGGAGAGAAAGAGTATCTGAATTGATGAGTATGGCTTGTTTCTTTGAGAAAAGTAGAATTGGGTTCAGAATAATTTGCAGTATAGAAATTTGGATTTGAAGATTCAGAAAGAAAAGACTTGGATTTAGATGGGAAAGTTTTAGGCAAAATGTCATCTATTTCAAGGGCATCAGTGTGGGATCTGGGAACCATAATAAGCACAGTAAAGTGGGACTTTGTTTGCTTGTGGTTTTGTGTTAATTTTATTTATTTAGTAATGTAATAAATGCTATCATTCAAAATCTATAAAGTCAAACAATTCAGCAATCCGATCTTGGTATTTCACCTAACTTAGCGTGCATTAAAGGACCATCGAGGCTAGGCACCAAACAGGTGGATACCCTCCAAAGGCACCTTCTAGAAATCACCACCACCTTGTAAAATCACCCACATTTTCCATTTGTGGAAATGGAGGCTAATATTGACCAGGTGACCTGCTCAAATCCCTTGTGCTCTGGGCTAGAAATCCATCACACTTTTGTTTTGTTTGATTCAGAGACCGATGCTATTTTGCCTCTACTCCAAGCACAAAGTTCTTCCAATCTGTCCCTGTGGAGAACGTAGACATTGAACGAGTTTATTACCATTAATGTAACAATTTCTCGGTTGGTGAAATCATGACAGTATTAGAATTAACTAAAGCTTCCTCCCCTGGGTGCAGTAGCTCAGGAAACAACACTGACCTCATATCCCTATGCTTCCAGGTCTGACTCACTGCAGCTTTGCCTTGCCCTGAATTACGACGCCCTTTTAGAATGAAAAGGCAGAGATGCCAGTATACAAGGAAGATCGCCTAGGAAGAATTTAGCTCCAAATAAAGCCAGGACTATGTAAGTTAGTCTTGGGAGGTCTTGACTATCAGGCTGCTAACCAGCATCGAGACTGCAGGACACCTCTCTTCGGAATACTAATGACAACACCACAGTCTGAAGGCTCTGGGTGATCCATCACCTGGCCGGAGTGTATGCAGGAAGTTCCTTCTCGTACCACTGCTTCATGTTTTTAATAACTCTGTCTACCTGAGTATGTGGTCGATTAAATTTATGCCACTTTTATCACTACCTCCCACACCTATGCCTCAACTTGCCCACATGCTTCAGTAATTGAACATTGAGTGCCTGACACTATTCTAGTCTGGGGATATAAACAAGTCAGGTGGTGTCCTCGCTCTTGAGAGGGTTCTGTATTAGTTACAGGGACAGGTAGTCAATGAGTAAACCAGAAACAGGATATTTTCACGAAATGGTAACTACCACAAGGAAATAAATCAAGGTTCAAGGTAGTGAGCAGTGAGGCGGCGGGGTGGGGGGTGGGTGGCTGCTGATGCAAAGGAGCGTCTGCTCAGGAACCTGCACAAAGAGGCGTCAGATATGGGGGATCTAGGGGGAGAGCATTCCGGGCAGATGGGTAAGCGTGTGCGAAGGCCCTGAGGCTGTGGACAAGCGTCCTGTGTTCTAGGCAAGGAAATAAATTAAGCAGACCAAGCCCACGTGTGGTTATGAGAACAAACTTTACAGGAATGAAGAAGGATCCTATGCTTTATATTTACAGTCCAGCGAAAACCCCATTTTCTATTATAAGCACTGGAAATTGGGCATCCATGGTTCATTTGTAATCTAACAGCTACCTGGGTGGCCTCGTTCATGGGCTGTGAAATCATTAGGGATGAAATGATTTCTTGGCACCGTCTCAGGCTCCTGAGCCTCTGGCTTTTCTACATTTTCTCTCTGCTCATGTTGTGAGTAATCTCCCATAAGTGTTTGGGATTAACACTAAACCAAGCACCCTGAGGCTGTTGGGTACAGGAGCCAATATTCAGCTGCTCTTGGCGGGCTGAGAGCTCTAATCTTCTAAAACTTCCTTCAGGACATGTTCCTGGGAAGTGCCTGAAGACCTTAATTTTAAAGCACCTTAATCAAAGTCCTCCGAAGGGCATTTTGAGTCAAGATCCTGGTGCAATTAATCATTTTCCAAATAATGCAGACCCTGAAATAATCGATGAGACCGTGGAAGATAATGCAGCGTTTAATGCATATTTGATTTGTTTACTGCTTCAAAAAGTACTTATCTGATCAGGGAAGCATCCGCTTCCGTCTCTGAAATTTGAGGGCTCCTGATATTTGAAATTCTAGATCCACTTAAAAGTATGTCATATTCCTTAGTCATTGGAGACAATGAAAAATTCTAGTGAAGATTACAGCAAAATATTTTTTTTTAACTTTAGAGTTAGTACATTGTTACATCAACAGGAGGAGGCAATTTTTAGTCCTGTAGCAAACCTACGGGCATGCGGTATTGTCTTTCCATAAAAATGTCAAAGTAGGAGAAGCTTTGGAGATAGAAATCTGGTCGTACGGAAGTAAAATTTCACTTGCATAGAAATGTACATGAGCTACGACAACCGTAAATTGTTGTTTTCATGCAAAGGATACAGGGAATGAATGGAGATGGCTGCTGAGTATAATAAATAGTTTTTAAAATTTTCCCTGAATTGCATTGTTTTCAAAATAAATCAGTGTCATAATCTGCACTTGCTGCAACAGAATATAAACTTGTTTATATTTCATGTGTGTCTCGGCTGAGACTCAGCTGTGATGTTCATAGAGCTTCCGCTCAGTCTCTGTATTTATACACAAGCCTATTTGTTCTTTTAAATGGATTTACCTTCCAGGTAGCTGGAATATAATTATATATTCCCCAAATCTTCACATCTCTGGGTTATTCCTCTGCAGCCCATGTGATCATTGATCCCGTGCCTGGTTTCAGAGTCGATAGAGGTCAGTATGGAGTGTCCTTTCTTGAACGTCTTCCTACGCATACCGAACATAATAGACCATCTCTCCCAGGAGCCACTGAAGGGAATCGCACCTCTAAATGCCCTGGAGAGGAAAATATTTGCTCTCAGAATGGGATTTACATAGCAAAGCATTACCTTATCATAAATCTTGGCATAAATCTTATAACACCTATCAAAACAAAAGCTAGGCTAGCTTCTACCTGAAGCTTCTAGGTTGCACAAGAATTAGATGAGGTAGTGTATGCCAATACCTTGGCTCATGAGTTTTGCAAAAATTATATCTCTTCCTTTCTAAGATTGGGTCAACAGGTCCAGAATTGAGGCGACAACATTGAACAACTGTGGCATCCAGGAAAGAATTTGTTTATTTAACATTCGTTCTCAGATGCTTCTGGCGAACCAGACGGAAGCACAGGTGAATTCCGTCAGCAAATATTTTCTTTTAGGAGATGAAAGGTGTGGGTTAAGTAGGAGAACAAATTAGAAGTAAGAGTTTAGGAAGGGGTACAGGAGCCTTCTGAGCAGAGAGGTCGCTTCATCTCAGAAATGCCAAGGGCATTCTGCCATGTTCTCAGCTGAGTGTTTTCCGAGAGTGACTTTCAGAGTAGGGAACTGTCACAGGGCACGACATACCCTGTGTCTGTCACAACATGTGCTACAGCCTTGATAGGCACACCCCTGTTTAACCTGCATCGCCTCTACCCTCACCAGGATTCGGTGTTTCTAGTGGGCTCTTTGAGGAAGCAGGGTGATCTTACAGACCTTCTCAGATTAAAGATCAGGATCAACAAACAAAGCAAGACACGTCCTAGATCCCGTTCTTCCTGGCTCTTGCTCATTCTGTAGGACTGGACAGTGTGGCTCTGACAAACTGCTCACACACATAGGAAGATACAACACTACTTCAAACAGCTTCGGGGTTAGTGAAGGGTTCCGAAAAGTGATAGCAGGAGTTATCTTTGGTAATGGGGCTGTGAGTGATTTTCATATTTTTAAATGCTACTTCATACCTTTTTTGTCTCCCATGGAACTAGATCAGTTTTGAGGAAAAACTGAAGTGAGAGTTTCCAATTATCTGGGTTTCGTTGTGCGATCTAAGTGCTCCACTAAGGTTTGTTCGGCATTCAAGCATGAGAAAGACTGCATTTCGTGTGGTGCTTGTCTCTAGTAAGGCAGCTGTGTTTTGGGGGGCGGGAAAACACCAGTCTGTGGTGTCAGAAAGCCCTACTCTGTTTCTGTAAAACTTGGGACGACTCTCTACTTCCATCTGCATTTTCATATCTATACCCACCATGTTGCGGGACCAACTGAGAGTCTGTGTGAAAACGTATTTTGAAAACAGTGCCTCACTCCAAAAGTCTAAGAGAGGATTAGAGTGCCTGCTGGTAATCCCCTGTGTGGGAAGTGGTGGTATTGAGGATCTCTAAATTGGGTAGAAATCTACACCGAATTAACTCTGTATGAGTCCCTGACACCTAACATTCTGTTGATTACTTTGGAATGAAACGAGTATTTCACAAGGTATAATTTGGCTGCTAGATGATTTCATTACCAACTTCTTTTGTTTTCCTAGCTTCATTGAGATATAACTGATAGAGAACATTCTTCGACACTTCGGAATCTATTAAGATTCTGGAATGTATTGCAATTCTCTGACTTGGTTTGCTTGAATCGTAGCCCCGAACAAACTGTCAGTGGGTACAGTTCTGCGTGTTTCTGTGTGATGTGCAATTCATATCATGACACACATACATTCTTTTTCTTCCATTGACACTGGTGTTTGATTTCAAGGTAATTTCCATCATCAGAACTTGAAGAAGGAAAAACAGGAGACCTTTCCTTCTATAATGAGCGAGCTTTCAATCCTGTAAAAAAAAAACACGATTTTCACTAAAAGATTAAAATTATCCACAGGTTTCTTCAGTGCCCTTAGGATAACTTAAAAAGTACTGACCGTCGATGCCTGTTGAGCAATATGTTAATGTGTGATTATGTTTACAGTATTTAAAAATATGCCCATTAATTTTTTTCCTGTTAAAATAACCTGCTTATTCTGAGCTGTTTTTAAGGCCAATATTTAAATCAAGAAACATAGATTTAAGCCATTTCATAGGAAAATGTTTGTAAAATATTTGAGGGTTCTCTGTACAGACCAGCCCTTGTTCGAGTATGAGAACCCAGAGGAGGAAATTGGAGGAGCATTTGCTGGTAGTGGGGTACAGGCAAGTCTCCTACGCTCTGAGTAAGTGCATGGGAACCCAGAATTGTACACAGACATCGTGTGTCACCCACACACATCCATCTATGGCTTTACTTTATTCAACTAAAAGAACATTTTGCTATTAAAGCAATCTTTAGTTCAGACATCCCTTAGCAAGATACCTGAATGAAGTTCTGGTGCCCATGATGAATGTCATTGATAAGTTATTTGCGGTTCTGAGTTACAATCCCTTTACATCCCGACATTAACCACTTGGAGAATACTTTTAGTCTATTCACAGGTGGTATCAGACATTTTGTGGCTGTGTTAGGAAGCATGGACTCCAAATAGATCATAATGCTGCAGAGATCCACAGGTTACACTAATGGTTTTTAAGAAGATGTCCTTCAGTTCAACATTAGTATAGATTTTGAATTTCTCTCAGGAGTTCTAGTCAATATCATTTAGTACCGATTCTTATACAAATAATTATTTTTACTTGCCATGGGTGTTGTTGTTTTTAAACAAGAGTCGAGATGCTTGAATGGGTCAAGAGAGATTGAGTACATTGTTGGAAAGTTCACAGTTCCCTAGTGGGACCAAAGCAGGGCATTATTGTTGCTGTTACAAAGAAAGACCAATGAAATCAGCGTTTTCCTCTGTAGCACAAAATGCTATTTTCTTACACGTTTTGGATAGGCCTCTGCCCAGATGAGGAGTGGTCAGGGCTGCAGAAGGATTTCCATATTATGAACCATTTGTCTCTTTCCAGCTTTAGAACAACCCTGCTCTGATTCTGAATCTCCATCTGCCTATAATCATTGTTTTTCTACTCTAGTACCTTCTTATTGATTCTTGGGTTTAGTCATTACATTATGAACATGCTTTTTGTTGAATGCAAACATCTTTGCATTTGTATTTCTTTTTCACTCTTTCTTTTTACGAGTATTATTTTTGGGGCTCTACCTTAGAAATCTCCACTTACCACGCAGATCAGATTTTTTATGCTGTTTTCTTTTGGAAGTGTTACTGTTTTACATTTTCCTTTTTGGTCTGCACTCCATTAGGAATTGATGATTGTATACATAGAAAGGTAGGGATCAATATTTATTTCTCCCATTTGGATATCCAGTTGACCAAGCACCATCTATGAAAAATAACATCCTGGGAGCCTGAGTGGCTCAGTCGGTTAAGCATCAGATTCTTGATATCAGCTCACGTCATGATCTCATGGTTTGTAGTTTGAGACTTGTCATGGGCTCCGTGTTGGCAGTGCAGAGCCTTCTTGGGATTCTCCCTCTTTGTGCCTACCCTGACTCTCTCTCTCTCTCTGTCTCTCAAAATAAATACATATCAAAAAAAAGAAAGTACCATCCTTTTCCTAGTGCACTGAAGAACCTCATTTGCTGTAAATCTAGCATCTATATCTCTGCAAATTTGTTTTGGGACTTTCTATCCTGTTCTGTTGTCTCTTTATCTAGGTTTGTACCAATTATACATTGTGGGAATTACGACAGCTTTCTAATAAGATGTGACCTTCAGTAGCGTCAGATCTCTGATTCAGTTCTTCAAGGTTGTCCTGGATATTCTTGGTCCAGACCAAGTGCATCAGAATCTCTCTGAGCCCCTACGTTGTTTGCAATGTGCAGCCATCCTGGAGACTTGCCTTTCTAACTTTTGATCAGTTACCAAAGTTCCTCCCAGGGCCTGTGGAAAATTCTGTCTACCGATCGAATGTGACTCATTCTTCAAAATGTACCGTACTAATTGGTACCCAATGCAACCTAAGTGTTACTCCTTGGAGAAAATCGTAATATCTTATAATCTGGTTCCGCATGATGGGTCTATAATAGTAGCTACTTTCCAGCTGACACTTTTTCCCTTGAATTTATTTTTCTTTCCTCCAATTTATAATCAAGTTTTCACATTTTGATTTACTGTGAAGCAGGAATTGCTAGATAAACCAGAAAAGCTATTTTCCTTAAAGACCTTCAAAACCCCCACAGCTTTAATATCTACTTGTTACAGTGTTATTGTTAGATTTAAATTTAGTGGAAAATGGGCTTCTTATTAGTTCTTTGGTTTTAAACTCATAAATCCCTTTCATTAAATCTTTTTTATTAAGATTTAGCAAACTTGCACCAGCATTTGATAATTTTCCTGTAAAAAATTTGACTTTCTGAGAGCTACTATTGTGTAGTAGTTTTTAACATGTACAACGTCGTTACAAATTATTTTCTGTTTGCAGTTCAGTAGTAAAAGCTGGGAAAAGACTTGTGTCCAGAAACTTACACTTATACTACATGTAATAATCTGCCCATGACCCGATCCATCCCAAACTTTCTTACATTCTTAGGGTCAAAATGTTTAAATCCACTCAAGCATGTTGGTGGGAAATGTCCGGATGAAGAAGGAATGAAACCCTGCGGGTCATTTCCAGGGGCTACTTGCTAGCTAGCCCCCGACAAAGTAATGGTTGGAAGGATTCGATAGGTCTTTTGTTCTCGTACATGGTAGTGATGTTCACAGGGAAACATTAAGGCTGTTCAGAGAGCCTGTCTGTCCTGACTCTTTTCATTCTGGCTGGCTGACCCACGCAGAGCCTGGGCAGGCACACAATGAGAAGTCACACAACAGGGAATGTGTAAACCGGGGAAGCAGATCACAGAAAATCCATGCCCTACACTAGACATAGTAACAAGGGAAGAGGAGGAGATGGGAGAAACCGGGAAACACAAGTGGGGAACACAGGAGCAAAAGCAGGTGGATGAATGATGATGCGTGGCGGAGGGGAGGTCGGGAAGGGAAGGGTGGGCGGGTTCATCTAGTGGCAGGAAAGCAGCAGGTGGACCCTTGTACCTCGAATCCCAGGGCTGCAATTTACAAAAAAAGAAGGGCTTGCTCCTTGGACCTGCTCTTGATATCTCAGAACCAATGTCGAAAACCAATACCGTAAAACCTCGAGGAGCCAAGGCTCCTGGGAACCAACTCTTAAGAACAGTTTTAACCTGCTCAGTGGCTGACGGCAGCTTAAGGGTGCTCACTGCTCTTCCAGTCTTTCCTCCATTATCAAGTGACTTGGTGTCTGTATGGATTCCGCACCAATTCCACCAGTAGTCGTGAAGGGGGAAGGGGGGTGGTCCCCAGACCAACAAGGCGCCCCCACCCTGCCGCCGTCCCCCTCTGGACAGCATCCACAGCAGCGGCTCCCATCAGACCCGTGTGGAAAGTCTACACTGTGTCTCTGTGTCTCTGACCTACCGGCTGTAACTCAGAGGTTCCGACCACCTCTTCCTTGGGTTCCATTAATTTGCTAGAGGGGCTCACAGAACTCAGCGAACCTGTTTACTCACTAGATTTCTGGTTTGCTACCAAGGAAATTAGAAGATGCAAATCAATAGGCAGACGCAGAGATGCATAGGGCAGGATCTCCATGTGCTCACGACCTGGAAGGCCTCGGAACCCCTTCTTCTTGTGTTTTTACAGAGACTTCATTACCAGCTATGAAGGCATGAATGATTAAGAGGTATCAGTGGCCATTGGCGGTTGATAGAACTTTCAGCCCTTGTCCCCATCCCTGAGGCGACAGATGGATATGGGACTGGAAGTGCCAGCCTTGTAATCACTTGGTTTCCCCTGGCAACTGGCCACCACCCTTAGGTGCTTTCCTTAAGTCCTCTCATTAACATGACAGAAGATATTTTTTTTCTTTCATCCCATAGGAAATTCCTAGGTTTGTAGGAGCTCTGTGCCAAAGGGGACTAAGACCAAATATCTATTTCTTATTATATGTCTTATTATAAATCACAACATCACAAATGTCAAACTTGAGCACTAGGAGCAATCCTAATTCAGCCTATCTAAGGGAAACTAGAATGGGAAGGGGAAATAAAGTGCAGGATGTCCTGCAAATGTGCGGAGGGAAGCCTGACTCTGAGCCTTTTCGTCAATGGCGTCTGTCACTGGGAGATGCACTGGCCCGCCTCCTCCATCAGCTGAATCCCACCCTCGGGAATAGGAAGCCGTTGATGGAAGGGAGGTCCCTTATTCTCACGGGCTGCTCTTTAATCTTTGTGTAACATAATTTCTCTCCTTGTACACATTTTATTTTAGACTGGGTACAATTTTTGTGGTTTTGTTTTATTCTTTGGCTTTGTGGGACTTTGCCAGAGTAGGTACAAACCAATAGATTGAATACTGAATGTGGTTTTCCCTAATTATTCATATTGCTTCACACTGCAGTCATTTGAATATACCAACGTGTGTGTATGAGTGTAGTTTTATAGCGGTTAATTGACCTGTCAATTTAGTTTCTCTGAGCAAGGGACTTATAGGCAGAGTGTTTTAGCATTCAGCATAATGCTACCCAGATAATTGGCACCAGATTCACTTCATCAATATGGTAGATTGATACCGATGGAGATATACAGAGAAATGTTTTCCTCAGATTTCTAATTCGGGTTCCTAAATTAGTATATTTTCCTTCTTTCCCTTCTCCGCCCTCTCCCCCTTTTAACACTGGACAACACTTCTAAAATGTACGTTCAATATTTGTGCATGAAATAAGCCATTATAAATACTGGCCAAAATGGTTGGATTGTTTTTTTAAAATCACAGAGGAAAGATAAGCCAAAGTAATATGCTAACATGATCTTTGTATGTGGTGTGTTTTCTTTTCCAGGTCAGAACTGTGGAGGCTTAGTCCAGGGTCCCAATGGTACCATCGAGAGCCCAGGATTTCCGCATGGTTATCCAAACTACGCTAACTGCACCTGGATCATTATCACAGGAGAACGTAATCGGATACAATTGTCATTTCATACCTTTGCTCTTGAAGAAGACTTTGATATTCTATCAGTTTACGACGGACAGCTCCAACAAGGGAATTTGAAAGTGAGGTAAAGTATTGGCTCTTTCTATTATAGATTTCCATACCACTGTTTGACTTAGAGTCTGAAACTTAATTGGAATTAATTATGTGAATTTAATTACCAGAAAATTTTAGTTACAATAAAGACAAAGTAGACTGCAGATTTGTGCACTCATTAATACTTAAAAACTTACCTTGTTATTAAAAGCAACCATTGACTTCATTTTATAGTCATCAAATTGTTGAAGATCTGCAAAACATTGTTGTCAGGGTCATTGAAGGAAGATGACAACACATCATTGTTTTTCAGTAACTGTGGATTTGAGAGAAAATGCACAAAGAGAAGTGCCTGAGTAGAACTCCGAGATCAACAAAAGGAACTTTCATACTGTCAGAGAGCATGCTCACTAAGAAGTACGGGAGGGGGGGCGGAGTAAAACCGTGAAAGGATATTGAGCTTTTTAGAGAAGTTTTGGTTTATACAATCATAATACATTCTATTCCCCATTAGCTTTCTCTTCTGATACTTTTCTTTTTTTACAACAAAGAAAGAAAAAATAATTTCTGGGATGATTTTAAGTTACAATTTTTTTCATTTGTGAGCAAGTAAAGCATTGTACCTGTACAAGTATATCCTTTTTATTTATTTTTTTTAAGTCGTCAAAACAAACAGGAACATCCCATTCAGGAAATTGAGATTTCTTAGGTAAACTGATTAACATATTTAAATAAGGCATTTGTAGGAATGTGGATGGACCTCAGCCGTGTCATACTAAGCGAAATAAGTCAGGCAGAGAAGGACAGATACCACATGTTTGCACTCATAGGTCTAACAGGAGAACAGGAGAAACCTAATGGAGGACCAGGGGGAGGGGAAGAGGGAGAGAGAGTTGGGGAGAGAGAGGGACGCAAAACTTGAGAGACTATTGAATACTGAAAATGAACTGAGGGTTGAAGGGCGAGTAAGAGGGGGAAAAGAGGTGGTGGTGATGGAGGAGGGCACTTGTGGCGAAGAGCACTGGGTGTTATATGGAAACCAATTTGACAATAAACTATATAAATAAAATAGAATTAAATTAAAAAAGAGAACTTCTGACTCGTGCAGACTTAAAATTTTCAAAATTTCTCTCTCCCTCTTCTGTTTTTATGGGGGCCAGACTCCTCTGAATCTCTATATGAAACCTGCAGGTTCAGTGTTGCGAAGAACACGTCTGATGTTCTGTCGTATTTCCATCCAAATAAATCTCATTTTGCTGAAAAAATAAATAAATAAGGCAAAGAAGTCTTTACCCCTTGCTTTAAGATTCTTTACTAATTAGAGATTGTTTGTTGAATCTATGAAGTTTGGTAGAAAAATTGACAGTGGGCAGAAGAAGTGGTTTTGGTCAGATAAATAAAATGTTGTTGTTGCTAATGTCGACAGAAATACACCCAAATCACGTTTTATTTTTTATTTTGTGGATTGAGAAAAGTCCTATAGAAAATTGTACATCTAGTTAATATGTCGGTATATTAGAGTATAGATAATTAATATATGAAATATATAATGATATATTTTACATGTATTTTCTTTATGCATTTTCAGATATAAAACATCTTTTGGGTTTTCTGGGTCCTTTACGGTATCCATTGTCTGTTTTTAGAAACTCTATTCCATTTATCTTTTTTGTCATATATCGCACACAGCTATATTTATGAGTTACTTAGGTAAACTTTCTCTTGTCTAACATGTATGACCCTATGCTTTAGATGTTTGGCAAAATATCTACTCATTAATCCTTGGTAATTTGATACAAGATTTACTGACCTTCTAAATATTAGTTACTTACTGCTTTTTATTCCAAATAAATGATGAACCTAGAGAATGGTGGTATATTGTAATAACAGAAAGAATTACAATAGAAACTGCAAAGACTTATTTAAAGACAAAGAGAATCCAATTTATTCAAATATAAAGTCATATGACTCCGTTAAAAGTAATTATTTCTCATTCCATTAGAAAACATTGTTAGTATTTCCTCTTAAAAAATACTTCTCTGTCAATACTTCTATTTCCCACTTTATTTTAATTTATAATTTAAAAATAATTTTAATTTATATTATTTTACATTTAATTTTATAATGTTTTATAATTATTTTCATTCATATTATTATTATACTTCCTACAACTCTGTCTTATTTTAAAGGAACCTGCTTACATGTCACTCTGAGTCACCGTCTCTAAACAATTTATGTTCTCATGGTGACATTATGTGGAGCAAACAGCATTCCTGCCGTCCTCAGTGTTGTCACATGATCACTAGTGGAAATATTAAGGTTGGAACAACTAAATTCATTGTACTATTTTATTTCGAGGTGCCAGTGAAGAGTATATAAATTGGTATCAGTGCCTCGAAGAGCTTTATAAATATTGGCGAGTTATTTGTTTGATATCATCATTGTTTTCTCACGTGGGTATTTTACTAGAGGAAGCAAAGCAAAGAAAGCTAATAAGAAAGAACTCCTTGGGTTCATATAAATTACTCAGTTACCCACAACTTTGCATTTGAGGCAGAGAACAAATAGGTCCTGTTTCTGGTCCTTAAGGTGAAGAAGATGGTCTCATCTCTCTATGAAACTGTATAATCTTCCTTGTGTTCTCCACACCTAGAATGCCTCTGTGTGGATAGTCCACGGGGGCAGGGTAGCTCTTCTGGGGACAGAAGTGGCCTTTCTAGCTATCATTACACAAATAACAAAACATATCAGAAACAGAATTCCACCGACTGCTAAGTGCTTTGGGTCTTTACTGAAATCATGGTTTGGATAAATAATGACGTGACCTAGGAATAGAAGCATTGTCAGGGCAAACCCATGAACCCTGAAATGTTCAGGGTTGTAACATTTCAACATTGGTTGATGGCAAAGTAGTCTTAAATAGCATCAACTTCTAATTAAGGAGGTGAGGGAGACTCTAGTCTCCTTGCTTGCTACATGTTTTCCCTTAGGTCTTGAAACAGTTGTCTATGTCTCAGACATAACTGACTCAACACTGACCGTGGCTCTAGAAAACTGTGATCGGATTGATGTCCGCCCTGGCCCACTGAATCGTCGTGTTCTTACTTAGAGCTGTCCTGCTCTAACTGGTTACTTCGTGGCTAAATTGAAACTGTTTTCAGTAGCTCAGCATGTGCACCAACAAAAATATTAATAACTGATTTATTATTAAAGAACTCAAAAATTTTATTATGAAGATACTTCTTTTGTTTAACCACTGTGAAGGAATGTTTCCAAATAATATATGACTGAGCTTTAATGCCTCAGTAGCAGAAGTTAAGGGCTAAGATTATTGATATTTATGTTGTAATTTGGCCTATAGTGAAGACTAACCAAATTTGTGTAAGAAAACAAATTCTTTAAAACTAAAAACATACAGTTTATGTTATCATCTTGGATTGCTGATATAGTTCAGACAAACACATATGATATGCACCTCCATCAACAAGTTCAATTTTAACATATAGATATTGATAGGTAAATTAAGGCTTTTCTTCAATACAAAAGATTCAATTCAAAATTTGAAATAGAAATCTGCTCTTTGAGGAGCACCTCACTGGCTCATTTTGGAAGAGCATGGCACTCTTTGTTCTCTAGCTCATGAGTTTGAGTCACACGTTGAGTGTAAATTTTACTTAAATAACTAAACTAAAAAATGAAAGAAAAATATATTTTTTGAATTACATGGAATTAAAGCCACTGATTTTTATGACCTGTCATAGATCTGCCATGTTATTGCTATTTTTTGAATCTCTGGTCCTTGTAGATCCTGCCCTGTCTCCTGCTTCTCAAATCCCCACAGAAGTCCAACCAAGTAGTCATAAAGTCTTACGGTTTTATTTGGTACCGTCTCTCCATTACTACTACACAGAAACTGTTCTAGAAAAGGCACTTGTTCCATTGTAGGTTGACCAAGGCCTTCTGGTTGGCCAGTATGCCATACGATGACATTCATTCCTTTGGCTCATGCCTCCTCACCCTGAAACATTCACTGCAGTCCGGTTCTGTTCTGCAAATATTTCTATAAACATAAACCCCGATATGGAAGGAAGTCTTTAACCTAACTCCAAACATTTCTGACCTATTGTCTCTGGTATTCATTTTTTACTTGTCTTTGTCCCTTTTGGCTGTTATAACAGAATACCATATCCTGAATGGCTTTTAACAACAACAGAGTTTTATTCCTCATACTTCTGGAGGCTGAAAGTCCACGATCAACTTGCTGGCAAATTTAATGCCTAATGCAGGCCAGGTTTTTGGATCATAGATGGTCACTTTCTCCTGTGTGCTCACATGAAGGAACAAGGTAGCTCGTGAGGGTCGCTTTTATAAGGTCATTAATCTTATTCAGGAGGCCTCCTCCTCATGTCCTGATTACCTCCCAAAGGCCTCACCTTCAATACCATTAATTAGAGGTTAGGATTTCAGCATATGAAATTGGAAGAGGGGTCACAAATATCCAGTTTACAGGATGATGGGATTATTTCATTTAGTTGAATGGATTTATGGGTTTTTCCTTGATATAACCTTGTAAAAGGATATTTTTATCATTCTACTTCCTCATCCTTCTCTCTACTCATCTAAATAATATTCTACATTTAAAATCCATTTCATATTATACTTATTTCAGAAAATTTTCCCTGTGCTTCCCAAGTTAAAAACCAAGAACCCCCCAAAAGGTTTTTTTCTCATCTCCTTTAGCACTTGGTACTAACATGAACCCTGAAGCACATACGCTTTTCAAAATACACCAGCTCTGAAGCTGCCTCCAGTTGGGGGTGCATATCTCTTTGTTGTAGCCTGTCAAATAGAACTTAGGTCCTCTGAGGCCAAGATACGGGCGGTGAGTGGGTCTTCTCGGGTGATAATAGATATGTTAACTTGAAAATAGTCAACAAATCTTCATGGGGTGCTTTTGCTTTAAAATTTCCTGATTCAGGACCATTCATCACTGTCCTCTGTGTGTACCACCCCACATCATCTCTCTCTAACTCTTCTGGATGGGCTTGACTTAATCATCCAAGAAAGAGCGTGTTCTCTAAATATGAAGTAGTGTAGTAGTGCTTATTTGTCCCCAAATCAGAAAATAATCGCAGTTGATATCAGTTTCCAATTGTAATAACATTATAATATCGAACTTTGAATGGAAATCTCATTATAAACTCAAATGAATAAAAATGAGTGTATGGAGGGAACATGTGTCATGCATATGTGGGAAATCAGAATATAGTATTTCAATGGTTGTAGAATACAAGAAAATAGCTCTGGCAGTGATCTTGACTCTCCTTCTGTGACTTATACAAGATTACCCCTTGTTTTCTGTAATGATAAAGAAGTTAGGAATTAATGTGATAGGGCCATTAAAATCAGGAAATCATGAATAAGTGTTGCGAAAATATTGGTTTCCTCCAATTTTTCCTACACTGTCATATGTGTCTTAATGCATTAAAATTAGCTAAGAAACCTGTCTAATATTAACTATATCTGGTGATTTTTAGAACTTGCGAGCTTTGAAGCCAAAGAAGGGGTTTCAATTACATTCAGATCGTATTAGACTAGAGATCTAGAAATGCTTCAGTTCTGCCTTTCTGTCCCCCATTGCTGATATGAGGTCCCTATGGAGCCATTCACAGATCAATAGTCAGAAAATCAAAGCATCATTTTATTTTTAGCTTGGGTGGTGACTAATGCCCCAATTAAGAGTCCACTAGATGTACTGCAGAGGTGGTATAGGATATTCTATGGAGACTAGAGTCTCCTATTAACACCAGACATGTATCTTGACACTGTAACATGTTCAGCCAGACACATGGTCAGGAGTCAGAAGGAAGGGCCAGCCCGCCCACACATGGTGAGGGAGGGCCCGGGGCGAAGGGCCTCGAATATGGGGGGTGAGAACACAGTAGGAGAGCCCCCTGCACAGCAGCGATGTCCCAGGCCGACAAGCTCCGGAAGCCCAATCGATGCTTAGGTGTCTGATCAAACAGGTGCTCATACCTCCACGAGGACACTGCGAAGGAGCTGAGGGGGACAGAGGTGGCGTCTGGTGTTCTCATATAAACCCGTCTCATTCCCATAACCGTGTGAATCAGTCACCAATGCTCACTTCTCTACATACATGTTTTAGGTGGGGAACTAACAAATAATTGTTTCTTTTCTTTTTCTTTTTTTAAGTTATCTGTCTGCCATGGGCTAGATGATTGGGAAAGCCAGTTAAACCAGAGATTCGAGGATGACGCTGTCTGAACACTGTTGTATATTTATATATCCCTATCTCTATAACTATAATTTCCCCAGCTGATATTAATAGGTTGCTTTGGTAGAGATTAACTATAGTGTGTGTATGTAGCTTATGTTTTATATAATGTATATATAACTTATGTTATATATATATGTTATGTTATATATATGTATATTAATTATACTTCTGTTTATTAACAAAAATGATGAAATTGCTGGTAAGGAGAAATCCCAGAGATGAACGAATAAAGCACTTCAGGGAGATAGGCAGAATTCTGTTTGCAATAATGCGATAATACAAACAAGTTTTAACATGTATTTGGTTTCAATTCCAACCACTACTTCCTTAAGCTGTGATAATCTTTTTCTGCGTTAGCAAAAACTGATGGCTCATTTCAATATCTTGGCCGTTTCCAAAGTGGAAAACCGTACCAATATGGTCAGCGAAGTCTTTTAGAATTGTCATAAATATGTATATACGTGTGGCAAATGTTCAAAATACCCCACCTCCGACGACATTTCCCTTATATACATACAGACATAAGGAACACAACTTAGAGTTTCAGAAAGAGAACAGATGGACAAGAAGACTAAAAAAATAATTTTCATTAGGATTCCATTTTATTTATTTATTTACTTATTTATTTATTATTGAGATAAAGAAACAGAGCATGAGAGGGGGGAGGGGCAGAGAGAGAGAGAGGGAGACACAGAATCTGAAGCAGGCTCCAGGCTCTGAGCTGTCAGCACAGAGCCCGATGAGGGGCTCGAACTCAGGAAACCTGAGATTATGACCTGAGCCGAAGTAGGACCCTCAACCAACTGAGCCACCCAGGTGCCCCAGGACTCCATTTTCTGCAGAGATATTTAGTGGTATTGGCCACAGAAACCTGAAAGTAGACATGACTTTATAAAATATAAAATCTTATCCTCCAGGCGCCTGGGTGGCTCAGTCAATTAAGCATCCAACTTTAGCATAGGTCATGATGTCAAGGTTTGTGGGTTCGAGGCCTGCATATGTCTCTGTGCTGACAGCTCTCTCTCTCTCTCTCTCTTTTTCTCTCTCAATAAACATTAAAAAATATTATCTGCACTACCTGATAACAAAAGAAATATGTTAGCTTATCAATTTAAATACTAATACCGAATAATAAAGATACTAAAAAGAAATTCTTCAGTACATATAAGTTAGAAATCATGAAGAAAATGACTGGAGAATTTGACTGGCCAAAATTTAAAAGCCAAATGCCAAACTGAGAAGAAGAATTCAGAGCAGGTATGAAGGACAAAGGGCTGATTTCCCTTTATTGATAAGATGCACTATCAGAAACATCAGGAAATAAAATCATTTAATCAAGAATCTGGTAAAATTATGACCAAAAAGTTCAAATCTAAAAAATAATGGCAACTAGTATACCGAAGCCAGTTAAGATAATAATGTGAAATACGATCTCACCATTCTTAATGGTAAAACTTTAAGTGTCTTGATAAGTCAGAGTTTTTAAGAATTATTTCGGATA
Organism: Helogale parvula; assembly: GCA_004023845.1. NCBI lineage: Eukaryota > Metazoa > Chordata > Mammalia > Carnivora > Herpestidae > Helogale > Helogale parvula. Next base: position 65,686 of record PJEM01003322.1, read on the forward strand.
TAAATTTTGAAATTTCTCTCAAATTGAAAAACTATCAACAAATTCATTCAGGAAGGAAGTCTATGCTATGAACTTATTCTACAAATGTACCTCTGAATATGGCAAAATATATGCAAAACAGTGTTTATGAGTGCATATTGATAATATGAAAAAAATCAAGATTGTCTACCTTTCCACAGAGACTAGTTAAGTAAATTACAGTATATATGTAACATGAGATACCATTAAAATCTGATACATGGGATCTTTAGTGGCTGATATGAAGACACTTCTATATTTTACATTTAAATACAAATTCAGCCTTAAATGCCTAATTTCTCTTAACATCTTATTCTCTTATAATAAATGGTATGTAATAATATATAATCAAACACTAGCATGGACTTCCGGATAATGGTGGGATCTCGGAATCTCATCCTTATATATTAGTGTAATACATTGTAGTGATCTCCGGAGGGGGTGTGGGAAGCTAGACCAAAGGCATCTACCCAGCCTGCGGGCCCCCGGAGGGCTTTCTTTCTGCCTGCCAGTATCCATGTAATCAAGAGAAAATGCTGCCTTGCTCCTGACACAGGGTGGCTCCTGGGGATTCCTGGTAGGCCCCAGGGGAGGAATGTTTCATTTTGTTTTTTGTTTTGCTTTGCTTTGTTTTGTGAGGATCTGATTTTTTTTTTTTTTTGTCTTTTGAATTTTTTTTAAGTTAATTTATTTTGAGAGAGAGAGAGTAAGGGAAGGACGGGGAGAGAGAGAGAGAAAAAAAAATCCCTAACAGACTCTGAGCTGTCAGCGCAGAGCCCCATACAGGGCTCGAACTCACCAACCCCAAGATCCCGACCTGAGCTGAAATCGAGTCTGATCCTTAACCGACTGAGCCACCCAGATGCCCCTTGCCTCTGGAAGTCTGGCAGAAACATCCACATCGAGGTCTATGCCCTCCTCAGCGTTTGTCTCTGTCTCTAACTCCATCACGTTCGATCTCTCATTATCTCCATCACTCTGTCACTCAGCAGCACATGGGCTCTCTCATCTATATTTATATCAGTGTTTCTCAACTAGGAGTGACCTTATGCCCCAGGAGACAGTTGGAATGTCTAGAGACATTTGTGGCCGTCATACTTGGGTGGAGGCACTAGTGGAAAGTAGCAGGTATAATACAAGGAGGCTGATAAATATCATTCAGTGCATAAGACAGCCTCATGGGACAAAGAATTATTAGTCACAAAATGTCAATAATACCACAGATAAAAACTCCTGATTTAGAGAACTACACCATCTATAGAAGCCATTGATAGCTAGAACTATTGACATCTAGGGGCCTACCTACATCTCTCTACATTGTTTTACTATTAAAGGACCGAAGCCAAAAGAGATACAGTAGAAATCACCACGACTGGGAGGCATTTCCTGTGTGCTGTGCACAGGGAGCAGGCGGATGGTCTAATTGGATTGATCGGAATGATGGTGTCACTTGTGGGATTGTGTCAGCAAGGAAATGGGATTTCCACAGCATTAGGCATAATCAGATTTCACCAAGAATCATTTTTATATTCTCTCTCAAAAGGAAATAAAATTATTATTTTTTTAGCCCTTGGTTTCTTGGAAAAGGAATATAAAATGTCAAAAAGTCAGTAAGATACTGACTTTTCCTCTTCTTCATGATAGGGAATCTGCAAAAATAGTTTGGTAAAATGGCTTCCTGGGAAGCTACCCATCCTGATAAACAGTCAAGAGCAATGAATAATCAGATTTCTACAAATTTCCAAGATTTTCAGTGAACTTCATGTGGATGGCCAGATTAGTAGTTGAATGACTTTTAAGATTTCCTTTTTCTCTCCTCTTGTTGTTTTAAATATTTGGTTGCAAAGCCAGTACTGATTTATAATTCTCTCCTCTATGCAGCTCAGCCCCCAGAGCACACAAAACAAAATCATTTTAATTCAAAATAGGTATTAGTTGTTTACAAAATAATTTTTAAAAGAAATGAATGCTATATATAAAAATGTTCATTATGTACTTCTAATTCGCAAAATTCATTTTTAAAAAGGAGAGGACAAGCTCGCTATATCTTAGATGAGATGATCATGGACCTGTAAGGATTGATACTATGATCAGAGAAAATGCCAAGCAGGGTCCCTGGATAGCCCCTGAAGCAATTCTTTCTTTTACTATAATAAACACAATGACTCTCCCTTTGCATTGAAGTATGAATTCTTTTGTATCTGAAAGTACTAAAAATAATCAACAAGGTAAATGTTTATCTTATAAGGAGCCTTGTTTCTTTTTTTAAAAAATATAGTTTATTGTCAAGTTGGTTTCCATATAACACCCAGTGCTCATCCCAACAAATTCCCTCCTCCACGCCCATCACTCATTTTCCCTTTTCCCCCACCCCCATCAACCTTCAGTTTGTTCTCAGTATTTAGGGGTCTCTTATGGTTGGCTCCCTCCCTCTCCTTAACTATTTTTCCCCTTCGGCTCCCCCATGGTCCTGTGTTAAGTTTCTCCTGATCCACATATGAGTGCAAACAAATGGTATCTGTCTTTCTCTGCCTGACTTATTTCACTTAGCATGACACCCTCCAGGTCCATCCATTTTGCTACAAATGGCCAGATTTCATTCTTTCTCATTGCCATGTAGTATTCCATTGTATATATAAACCACAAACTCTTGATCCATTTGTCAGTTGATGGACATTTAGGCTGTTTCCATGATCTGGCTATTGTGGAAAGTGCCGCTATGAACATGGGGTACATGTGCCCCTATGCATCAGCACTGAGGAGCTTCGTTTCAAACTTTTGAGGTGTTACTTTTAAACTGGAGAAATTTTGATATTCAGACATTTTACACATTTCTGCATTTAGGCAGCCAATAGGGTGATAAATAAAAATTGTGTAAACAATTAAGAGTATTTACAGCCCCCAAAGCCTTAAAATACAGAAGAGTCTTTCCAGTAAGGCTTCCAGGAGCAGAATGTAGGGCCCTCTTTCTTAAACTTTGTTTTTTATTTCTGGCTTACGTCTCTCCTGGCTGACCTCATAGAACCCAGAGTATTCACTGAAATAGAATTCAGAAAACGGCTCACAGCTACCAGGTTTGAGAATATCAGTGAATAAAACCTTCCCGCCTCTTCTCTGGGGTGTCCTGGCCTCGGAAAGTGAGGCAGGCTGGGGGGCTCTTTACATCAGTAGGGGGGAAAACGTGCAGGGGCCAACCTCTTCAGAAGGATCTGGAGCCTTGCCCTCCTCCCTACGCCCCTGCGGTCACTGACCCGAATTGGATTTCCTTGGCGTCTCACCCTGAGCCCCGGTGTCCTTGGCCCCAGTCTTACAACCACTTTAAGATCAGACGATTTTCTCTCTGTAGCTTATTCTCAGCACAACTTCCCAGGCCCCCAAATGGTAGGATCCCACGCTGAACCCTCATGCCAGCTGCAGGGTCATAACTGTTGTTTGACTACTGCCTGCTGCCGTCTGCTTTATAACCAACGTTTGTTTCCTTTTTCTTTTAGAAACCACTAAAATAAAAGCACAAGCTGTATGGCCGGCTCCCTGCTTCAAGGAAGCGGTCCCCAGTGAGCAGGGTGCAGGTTCACTCTGGGAGGGAGATTTGCCAGGAACAGGAGAGGTACCGTGTGGATGCTTCACACAGCCCGTAGCCTTTCGGCCCAAGGAGACAAACTGAAATAAATAAAACCTTGCCATCCCGAAAGTTTCCAAAAATGTCTTCCTTAATCAGACAGCTTCTCAATTCCTCCCAGGCTATCCAGGGACCCTGCTTGGTGTTTTCTCTGATCATAGTATCAATCCTTACAGGTCCATGATCATCGCATCTAAGATATAGCGAGCTTGTCCTGCACCGGATACGGACACATTAATCAAAGTGTTTTCTTGCTCACGTGTTAATGGCTTTCACACTCTGTGTGCCCGTGCGTTAGAATTTTTTTAGATTAGACATGTCTAAAAAAGCAAATGCTTGTTATATAGAATGCATTTTTTGTTTGTTTTTAAATCTAGTAGAGTTAGGCAAATACTACCTTTGAAAAGTGGCGCTGGAGGCAGAAAGCAAGCAAGCCTTACACTGGGGGGCACAGTTGAGAGAATTTACTAGGATGAATCTCACTTGTACATTTGAGCCCAGTAACACCTCAGGCGTCGTCACGGGTTACTTTCAAACACAACGCCTGTTGCTCACATCGGGACTTTGAAAGGATCGATTCAGCTTCGCCTTGGGACTGCGCCGTCTGAGACTTTCCCATCTGGTGTCACAAATGTGTGCATAGTTTAGGAGGAAATGCCTATCTCTCTAAGGAGGGCACTATTAATGGGTAAGTTATTCTCCAGCCTGCGTTTTCCTGGCTCCTTCATGCCTACATGTCCCAAATCACAGGCATTTGTGTGCATTTTCATTCAAGAGGCACAGCCGAAGTGCAGTATTTTTAGAAAAGCAATCAGCTCGATGCCAAACAAGGATATGGTTGAAAAGGTTGAGGGACATGGAGGAAACAGCTACAGTAAAGAACACTGACATCCTGGAGGCGGCTGAAGGCAGTGGTGAGGCCTCCGATGGGGGGTTTTTCAGTGGAATGTGCTGTTGATAAGGCTCCTGATTTCCTTCCCCAACTGATCCCTTTCCCCCATTTTCCTTGGCGAGCCGGCATCGCAGCTGCCTTCTCCCCCGTGGCATGCTCTCTTCCACCCACCTCGAAGGCGCTTTCTCTTTCCAAACGTCCCTGTCTCCTGTCCCAGTTTCTTAGGATCTCAGTGGCGAAAAAAAATAGCAACTTGGATGAAGACTGCTGACGATAAACTGATTCGCTCTGGGTTGTTAATTTATAGCAACAGCCAGTATCTTCGATTAGCGCGTTTCAGTTTTAAACAGGGTGCCCCGACCCGGAGCTGCAGGCTACCCCCGGTGCACGCGCACTACTGAGACAGGGCAGGGCAGGAGTTATTTTGACCCAGGGGTTTGATCGCCACAGGGCCCCCAGAGTTAGCGTGACCCATGCACGCGGCTGCCGGAGCCAGCCCGAGGATGCTAATTAGTGAAGCAGAGTGGGCGCAAGAGGATCCCGAAGGAAACTGGTGAGTGGGAGAATCAAGGTCAGGTAAACGCAGCACCTGCGACTCACCTTCCACCCACAGTTGCCAGGCAGAGACGTGGCCCTCGGCCAGTGTGGCCGGGGATCCCAACTGATCACAGCAGTTTCCAGTTGAAGCTTCCTTATGAGAAACTCGTAAAAGGCAAGGCGGGCCACCTGTGGAACTCCCGAGATGCCCTCCGGAGCCTCGGCCTCTTCCCCCGCACAGAGGTCAGGGCAGCGGCCCTCCAGTGATGGTGCTGAGCTCTCCCCAGCCGCGTCTCCCTGCTCGCTCGGCCGGCCACCCGGGCACCGTGCAGGCCCGTCTGTGCCCCGTCTGCTTTCTGGGGAGCGTGCACCAAGGCGCAGTCCATGCATGTGCCCAGAAGGCGGTCCTGCTCCTGCTCAGGGGCCTCAGGAGGAAAGGTAAGCTCCCCGTGCCCGGTGCCAGGTGGGGCGGCTGGGCTGAGTCTAAAGGGAGTGCAATGCGCTGAGGCCGCGCTTTCGAAGAAGGCTCTAGAAATAGTGTGGTTTCCTGGGGCAGCTTCCAGACACTTTGCAGATCCTGGAGCCGCGGCGGGCCCCAAGAGACAAGGGAATGCTGGGTTTGGTTCTGTGTTTGTGTGTGTTTGAACACGTCGGCTCGTTTCTTCTCTGCACTCAGTCTATGCAGTGCGCTGTGTTGGCAAAGCCTGGTTCTTTCTGGAGAGCAGTGTCAGGTTGGGGAGCCTCGGGGCGAGGACTCGCTGGAACCGGTGTACCCCTTCCCCCCCTCCCTGGCTTCTAGGGGCAGGGGCGAGATTCACATGTTCCCAAGTTGTTCTGGGAACAGTTCGTGGGAAGGCTGCAGGCCTAGCGTGGGACTGTCCCCTCTGTCACCGTCAGAGGACAGGCCTCTGCAGGAAGCTTGTGTGTGCGCCTGTGCACTGCGACCGACACCCTGTGGCCCTAGATCTCAGCCTTCGCAGAGCTGGGGGGCCTTCTCTTAGCTACTGGGGGGCTGTGCAGGTAAGACTTGGTCTGCGGTTTGTGTGGCCAAAGGGGCAAGTGGTGTTTGAACAGTGGTGACCTCGGGTCTGGAGGATGAAGAAAAAGGAAGAGGGCTGTGGGGGGGTCTTGGACGGTGACCGAGGATGACAGCAATGGCTATGCCGGGCGGGCTCCCATCAGCCCTTTATTTTCTGATTTAAAAAAAAAGAAAAAGAAAAAGCAAGGCGCGGGCCAGAGGACACATTTGGGTAAGCAGCAGCTTCCGACCTCTGCCCTGGAAAGGTAATTAACAATCGCAGCCTTGTTCTTTCCATATGTCGGTAATTCCGAAGTGATGAGTGGCGGCATCAGCGGAACACCTGGCCCCAAAGTAACTTGCCTCTTTCTAGGGTTCAGTGACTTCTGTTGGAAAATGGGGAGGCTTGATAAAACCTCAAAGATGTCCGGGAGAACCGAGCTCACCTTTTCCTATCATATACACCTTCTGTTTCGATGATGGGGTTTGATTTGTCAGCGGTTTATTTTCTATGTTGCCAAGCTCTTGGAATGAATAAAGTTTGTATAATTATTGGGTAGTTGGTTTGCCAAGTTTTTTCTGCAAACCTGCTATTTGGGCTTCCCGAGTTAGAACTCTGGTACGTAAATAGCCCAACTTACATTGGATGCATTCTAGACCTCTTTTTGTGAGACCTGGAGATGGTATTTTGAAAACTAGATTGACAAACGGAGTCTAATTTTTCATGCTTCTTTTGAAATATAACAAGCAACAAGTGGTACATGGTGAAAATGTAAGACTCAAGTTCCCGCTACCACCACGAACCGTCCTCACAGTCAAGGGAGCACATATTTGTTCCCCTGGGACGTGCCCTTGTGCCCTTTTGTGATCCATCCTGCTTTCTGCCCTTGGTTTCCAGGCAACCTCTAATTCATGCTGACACTGTGGATTCGTTTGCAATTTTTAGAATTTTACATACATTGAATTATATACTGTGTATTCTTATTTTTTTTGCCTAACACTTTTTTACTTAGTGATTTGTAAGATCAACCCATCTTTCTCTCTGTAGCAATAGCGTATGCTTCTTATCACCAAATAGTATTCTATATGGATAAGCCGCATTCGATTTATCTATCCCGTGTTGACGAACATGGGCTTTGTATTTTTTTTCCCTCCAGGTTTTGCTGTTGGAAATTTACTGGACACATGTTGTATTTGTTTTGTTTAATTTTCTAATGCTTATTTGTTTTGAGAGAGAGAGAGAGAGAGAACACGAGTGGCAGGTGGCAGAGAGAGAGGGGGAGAGAGAATCCCAAGGAGGCTCTGTGCCCTCAGTACGGAGTCTGACACAGGGCTCAAACTCCCTTCAGGGTCTGTAAGATCCTGACCTGAGCCCAAAGTAAGAGTTGGGTGCTAAACCAACTGAGCCACCCAGGAGCCCCTGTGTGGACAGATGTTTTGATTTCTCTCAAGCAGGTACCTAGGAATGGAATGGATGGGTCACACAGTAGTTCATGTTGAACTCTTGAAGACACGGTCACAATGTTTCCCGGGGCTGTCACCATTTAACGTTGCCAGAAGTACTTATGAATTATTGTTACTCCACATCTTTGCCTATATTTGGTGTGTCTCCCTTTCTACACTTGATCTTAGCCAAAAGGCCGAGAAGCGATGGTGTGTCTCCCTTTCTAACTTTCAACATTTTAATGGTACGTCACAAAGTATCTTATTGTGGTTCGATTAACAGTTCTCTGATGACTAGTGATGTTAGTATCTTGTTTTGTGCTTACTGGTCAAATATCTTCCGCTTGTAAAGTGTCTGTTAAAATCTTCCACTGATACATGTTAGTTAATTTCTCTCAGATACATTCCCTTAATGGTACATTTTGAACAACAAACATTGCTAACCTTGATAAAGTCCAACTTACGGGTTTTTTTATTTTTGTTGATTTTATCAAAAATATAAGACATGTTTGCCTAGTTGCATATCACAAAGATTTTCCTGTTTTCTTCTAAGGTTTTAATAATTGAGCCCTTCATTATAGGTCCATGATCCTTTTGGATTTAATTTGCCCAGGTGATGTGAATCAAGGTTTTAAATTCATTTTCTTTGCATGGAGATTTCCAAATGTTGCAGCACAATTTCTTGAAAAGGTTATGATCTCTGCAAAGTTAATTTTGGGGGGTATTGTGCTAGGTAAGAATAGATGCTCACTTAAAAAATTTAAATATTCGGCTGATCTAACATCATTTCTTAGAGACTTAATTTTCCCTTGAAATGAGTCGGCACCATTGTTGAAGATCAACTTTTGATATGTGTGAAGGACTATGTTTTTCACTGACAATCTTTTTGTTGTGTTGATGATAGTAAAACACAGTTGTGAAATCGTGTAGAATAGATGATCCAACTTTGTTCTCTTTGTTTTATGATTGTGTTGTTTATTTTAGGCCCTATGCATTTCAGAGATTCATTTAGAATTAGCTTGTCAATTTTTAGAACTATTCCCTTGGGCTTTTGCTTGGGCTTGCTTTGAATCTATAAATAAATTTGAGAAGAATTCCCATTCTACCAATAGTCTTCCAATACCTGAATATATAAAATATCTCCCCATTTATCTAGGTGTTCTTTAGTTTCTCTCAGGATATTAAGTTAGATTTATTCCTACCTACTTTTAGTGTTTTATTGTTATTATAAACACCAATGTTTATAACGTTTCAGTTTTAACTGATGGCTGACACTATGTAAGAATGATTGATATTTTCATGTTAAGGTTGAATCCTGTGACCTTCCCAAATTCAGTTGTTAGTTGTCATAGCTGTTTTGAAGATTTTCTGGAATCTTTATTTTTGTTTATTTGGGGGGGTCTTTTTGGTTTCTTTTGGTTTGTTTGGTTGGTTTTTTGGGGTTTTTTTGGGGGGGTGGACTGGAGGGGGGAGAAAGAGAGAGTATCTTAAATCTTAAGCCGACTCCACACCCAACACAGAGTCCGACTGGGCTCAATCTCACCACCATGAGATCATGACCTGAGCTGAGATCAGACCCTAAAAACGAACAAACACACACCAGACACTCAACTGCCTGAACCACCCAGGCACCCCCTTGACTGGGATCTTAATGCAAACCATCATATCATCCGCACAGAGAACAAGTCTTACGTCCTCATTTGGCCCCTTATTTCTTATTAGCCTCTCTTGAAATGAATGGCACCTGCTGTACCACGTTGCCTCGCAGTGGGCAACCTCGCCTTGGTTCTGAACACCGAGGGGAAATAATGACCAGAGCAGATGACTCTGCCTGTCCTGCTCCCCAGCATAATGCCTCTGCCTTCCCCATCAGCCCATCCTTCCCAGCTTCGTGGTGCCAGGCAAGTGCCCTGTGGACAGTTCTCCTTTGCCAGCGAGCTTGAGGTTAAGCTTCCCAGTTGGGAGAGAGGAAGGAACTTTCCTATACCTCCCCTTCCTGCCTCTGTGTCCTGGGCCCGGTGCAGGCATGGCCCGTGGCATCACCCCCCCCCCCTAGAATTTTTCTGGAAACACTTAGGGGGTTGTCTGGAACGTTCCATCATGCTCCAGGAGGCCCATCGCTGCTGGACTGCTCTCAACAGGGGACCCCCAGCAACCACCTCCTGTGTCCGATGACCCCTGGTCATTGTGCCCTCCCTGAGTTCTGCCTCTCAGCTGCGTGGGAGGCTTCTTTCTCCCGTTCTCCTCCGGGGAGGTCAGCCTAGGAGACCATGCCTACTCTCTTTCTCTTGTTCGTGTGTTTCAGTTCTCTCTACCTCTTGTTGTACTTAATCCTCTGCTGATTAATCTTTTTTTTTTTCTTTTAATCTTAAAAAAAGAGTAAGTAAGCTAAGACGTTTGGTCTCTTACATTCCAGATGAAGGTCATTAAAGCCTCAAACTTATTCAAGGTAATAAGACATAGCAGTGTTTACATATTGAACCATATTCAGATTTTTTGGCTTCTTCACACAAAGCAGTGCGCATTTGGCATTTAGTAACAAATGATACTTGGGAATTAATTATTCTCTAACACGAATTTTCCCTGTGCCAAATTACTGGAGGAGGTTTGAACTCCTGATTAGACCGTGACTGATCCGCTGATGGTACACTTTTCTGTGAATGTTCTTTATCCATCTAACAAGGTTCCCTTCTGTTTGCTGAGGGTTTTATTATAAATGCGTTTAATTTTGTCAAATGCTTTTTCTGTATCAGCTGAAGTGGTGGTAATTTCTTCTTCTTTTTTTATATTAATATGGTCAATTATATTAATTAGTGTTTAAAATGTTAAGCCAAAATTGCATTCTTTATAAAGCCTAGCTGGTCATAAAATTTTCCAGTTTATGCTCTAAGGGTAAGGATGATCTCAAAAAATTGAGTTGATCCGTGTTCCTTGGCTCCGTTTCTCAGAAAGTTTGTGTTATTTTGATACTATTCCTTGACTAAATTCACAGAGAAACATCTGTGTCTGGAGTTTTCTTTTGTGAATCTGTTAAAAAAATCAATTTCCTCGATTTAGAGCTTTTCAGATTTTTTATTATGTCAATTTTGGTAAATTACATTTTTTAAGATATTTATCCACATAATCTCCATTATGGGATGTATTGGTACAAAATTATTAGGGTATTAAATGCTCTTAATGTTCATAGAATCTGTGGTGCTAGATTATTTTTCACTTTTGATATTGGTGGTTTATATTCATTATAGATACGAGTTTGTCAAGTGTTATTTTTGCTTTTCTAAGGCTTTTTTATATGTTGGATTTATTTTGTTTTCCCAGAAATTTAAGTAGAATGTAAGGTTACTGATCTACATTTATTTTAAGTTCTTTTTTAAATTTTTATTTATTTATTTTAAGAGAGAGAGCGAGAGCATGAGCAGGGGACGGGCAAAGAGAGAGAGAGAGAGAGAGAGAAAGAGATAGCTTCTTTATATGATAAATATTTCCCTTCAAACCCTACTTTATCTCCATGCCCTATATGTTGTAGTAATTTAATAGATATTTTCTATTTTCTCTTATGACATCATCTTTGACATGTGAAATACTAAGAAGAATAGAATTTGAGTTCAAATATTTGGGGTTTCCCAGCAATTTTATTGCTGTTGACTTATTTCAGTCCCTTATAGTGAGAGCATATATTTGGCATGATTTGTATCCTTTTACAATTATCGAAAACTGTTTCATCTTCTTCCGTTGTGCGGGGGCTTTTCCATACCTTAGCCATTAGTAAATGGGGGGAAGGAACGCTCATGATCCGTTAGCAAAGTTCCGACCCTGGGCAAGTCCCTTTACTTTCTCAAGGTATGTAAATATTGATGTGTGCATACATACATGTCTTATATGTGCATGTATTTGTATATATATAATGTATATTTCTTAAAATGGACTTTTATAGAGTACTTGTTATTAACACATTTAATTTTATTCAGTAGTTGGTATTTCAAACGTTTCTGCATATTGTCTAAAATGACTAGTTTCTGAACACCAAACTCAATAGGGACAGGTTTTTATAGACCTACTGCAAAAGAAAAAACTTATATTCTCATATTCAATGATATAATTCTGTACATATGAATATGCGTAGCAAAACAAATTCTATTAGTAAAGATTTAATTCACTACAGTGATAATAATTTAGTAAAATGTGTATGTAAAATAGAATTTATCAACACTTATAATTATGCCTCTTTTAGTTGTCTATGCTAATTTTCCAGTGTGTAGATGTAAATCTATTACTAATACTTAACATTTAGATTTGGTTGGCATCGTGTTGATGTTTATGCTATTTGTCCTTAAGTGAAGCCAACGGCAGTTTTTCACAGGCAGTTATTCAATTCCAAGTAAGTTGTGTTCTGCAGCTGACCTGCACGAGACACTGTGTTACAGTATGGGGGCCCCAAGATTATTAGGACAGGCCTGGTGTTCCAAAACTCTCACTTGAGAAAGAAGACATATTATTAAAGCAAGAGAACAGCAGTCTGAAGACCTTTATAGAGTCACGTCTTTGTTACTTAAATGACACGCAGTCCCACGTGGCTAGAACAGAGTGGTAAATGCACGTGTCTATATTGGGTGGACCTATCATGAATTCTTGGCACGTTGGTGCAAGATACAGTGAAATGTAGCATAGAGTTTAAGCTTGTGTTACAGCTGTAAAGATCTTTCCCACATGCTTTCTGCCCCACCCATAACCATCACCCACACCACCGTGTGTGCTATTTTACGGAAGGAAAGGCAAGCCCTCAGACCTGAAAAATCCATCTTGATGCCACACCTTGGGAAACCCTGAGTGGTAAACTGACATTAAGTTCATTTGGAGCATGCAAGGTGCTGCTAATTTTTTCGTGTCCATATATGCAGCAGGATTAAAGCATACTGATACTCTGCTGCTTCCCCCAAAAAGAGTAAGGGGAGATCATTTTATTTCCCTTTTATGAATTAAATCCGGGACAGAAGACTAGTGAAGTTCATCAAAGTTATTTACCATTGAATATTTAGTTGGCATCCCTGTGGAGGGGAAGTGCCTAAGTGGAGAGTTAAATAGTAAATCCTTTCTGAAACAGAATTGCATATTTTTACACTCCTTCTAGTATTACTAAAATTAGTGTTTATCTGGGGGTGCCTGGGTGGCTCAGTTGATTGGAGATCTGACTTCGGCTCAGGTCCATGACCTTACAGTTCGTGGGTTTGAGCCCTGCGTCAGGCTCTGTGCTGGCACCTCAGAGCTTGGAGCTGCTTCAGATTCTGTGTGCCTCTCTCTCTCTGCCCCTCCCGCGCTCATTATCTGTCTGTCTCTGTCCCTCAAAAATAAATGTTAAGAAGATTTTTAAAAAATTAATGCCATCTCTCCTAGAGAGACACTACAGACTTGTTATGGGGTGTGTGTGTGTGTGTGTGAGGAATTCAACCTAGCCACTGTATCTACTCCACGATACACACTCTTGTGCTCTGCCTGCCATAGATTACCTATAAGGTGAGGTGAAAAATCCTGTGACATTTTCTTGGAGAAGGGAAATCAAAAATACATGTTGGGCTTTTTCATGATACTGGAACAGTAGTGAAAACACATCTACCCACACCCCCATTTTAAAAACAACAAGGCCGGTCCATAAATTGCACTTTAGATCTACAAATTTAGCTACAGAAATGCCTGATTGAGACACCGTGAAGAACTTAACCCTTTCCCATGGCAAAGCTTCTGGCTATGAAGCTCAGGAAAACATCAAAAACCTACTTCTGTTGGACAGGAGAGATGCCTATGTGGGAGATAAGAAGAATCCAACTCTAGGAGTATATTTATTTCTGAACCCTATCCTGAGATTTCTGTTTGGCTTCCGACCAGAATATAAATTAAGCTTTGGCTCCATAATAGCACCATATCTGAGTCTTGCCCACTTTTATTTTCTTCTGCTTAAGGACCTCTAAAATATTTCTGCATTTTAAAATACTCGGTTATGAAGCATCTAAGAAAAGTCTGTTTATCCAGCAATGCTTCATTCACTGGATTTCCTGCTTCAAAGGCAGAACAGTAAATTCCTGAATTAAGTACGATCTCAGAAGGAATAACTAGGGAAGGATTTTCACAAGATCTGTCCTTGAGCCTTTTAAGATGGCTACTCCTAGACGGGAGGATCGCATGGGCCCTATGAATGAATCATCTCTAGATTTTTTGTTTGCTTCTTTGTTGTGGTTTTCGTGGGCAGGGACCCTTCGTGTGTCAATTGGCGACTTTGGCAGTTTGTGCACAATTAAATGCAACTTGCATTTGTGGCAATGTCCTCACTGTGCATATTCTAAAATATTTATTTTCAAAACTAAAAGCCATGCAAAGACAAGAGAAAACTTACCAAAATAAGAAACTACCACATTATAAGAACTTAGAGGGATACTGCATGTTTGTCATGCAGTTAACAAATAGCAACTGAGTAGGAACAAGGCGGCTGGTCGGGGTCTAGGTCCTGGCGGGTAATGTGATGGAGGGGAAGTGATGGGGCCCGTGATGTTGAGTGAAAGATCTCACAGCAGAGACGAGTAGTGAGCAAGTATTCTAACAGTGAGCGCCAAGTCAGGGGGTAGAGAATAACTGTGGTGACCAAGGTCAGATTCACTGAGGGCCTTTGAGCCAAAACCTGAATCGTAAGAATGAACTACATGGTCATTTTGGGAAGAGCCTGTCCAATAGGGGTGTCCTCACTTAGTGGCCTGCAAAGGAGTGAGCTAATTTTACAAGCAGGCTCTTATTTCTAAAACATGGCCCACGTGGTTATACCCACAATGGGCCACCGCAGGGAAAGAATGCCTTCCAGTGGTGCTAGGAAAATCTGAATGGAGTCCAGTGGGTGTATTACTCACCTGCATGTTTCCACTCTGTGTTCATGGCGAGGTATTTGCTTTACCAAAAGGTCAGGTTTACACCTTTAGAAATCTGGTCAAATGACAACGTTTCATTGTTGTTGGTGCTGTTAGAAACTCTTGGAACCAGCTCTGGATTCTCTTTTATTTCCGTTTGGAATTTGAACATTTTTGGTAAAATCTCTATCAGTTTTTATACTGTATCAAAGGAAAGAACTTAAAAGCTCTTGGAGATTTTATTTATATTTTCTTTATTCATCTATTTGTATGGAAGTGTCAACAGTAGCTTGAATAAAAATGACAGAGCAGATGGCAATAATAAAAATACAACTTGTCTTAGCTTCCATAAAAATTTTAAATGTGAAAAAATTTTTAGAAGTTGTATAATTGCACTCATAAATCTATTTCTAAAACAAGTCTAAACTATCACAATTTTTTAAAAACATTAGAAGCCTATTAGAAATCATTTATGGAATGTTAAGAACACATCAGGTAAAATAAAGCAAAACTAATGCTGCCTTGAATAGATCTGCAGTTGGCCGTTAAATAGGCCTACTGCATTATTCGTGTTACCTAAGATTAAAAAAGGATATAACCTAAGAGCCGATCAAATATCAGGGAAAAGAACAAAGCAGCTCAAAAGAGAAAATGAACTTTAATGTTTCCCTTTGGTTTCTCAAGATAATGAAAGGTAGACGTGCGTTTGTGCTAGTATTATGGGAAAAAAAACAGTGATCTTCACCACTTGGTAAATCACAGATGAATCACAATGCCCCTAAAGTAAAACTAGTTCAGTGGTCCCCAACCTTCAGGTAATGGGGGGGGTCCACTAGAGGCTCTCATTACTTGCTGGACCCTGTTTCATGTACCTTAGAGATCTAACTGGAGTCTATTGGAGCATTATCAAGAGTGATATTTTGGAGAAATGTGGGACTGAGAAAATCTTCATATTTGGTATAGTTGAGGGTCTCCATTATAGAAAGTGAGCATGAAAAGCATGTTAGTAACGAGCATAAGATAATTACTCTTTTTCTCATAAGAATTGGCCAAAGTTCTTGAGCCGTACTGTGTGCAGGAAGCCAGAACTTGCCTCCTTTCATGCCCTTTAATGTGACTGAAGTTTGGAGACCAGAGTTCAGAAGAAAAAGGATGTGTGGACATCTTCTCTATTTTTTGTTGTTCTTTGTTTTTTACTGAAGATGGAATTCATCCAGAAGGTCAGGACAGACCTCTGGGATGGGTCCACCATTCCTCTTGCTTTTTCAAGTCTCAGAATGCCCGGGGAGAACTTTACCAAAAACACAAGACCTTTTTGGAGCACTTGTTTTGGTGTTATCTTTAGCAGCAGCAAAGGGCACGGCGGCACGGGCTGACTTCCTAGGGGGCCACACTCTGAACTAAGAACTCTTGGGTAAGTCTTTCTTTCACTCTAAGATTATCTGAGGCATTAACCAACCAAAAGCATATGTGTTGTTACATCATGATTTGAAAATGTCTCAGGCTAGAGTCTTGATCTACGCTTATAGAGGGGCCACATACAAATTATTAAAGACTATAAATCCATTTGCTTTAGTTAAATAATTTATCTTTTGGATACTAAACATCCTCCTCTAGATAGATTACTATCAGCTATCAGGAACAAGATTAAAATTATCATTTTAAATATTGAAATGCTATTTACTGAAAGGAAGTTTAATTTTTCAATATTCTTTTGTCTTGGATTATAATAAAGACTGCTTATTAGAATTAAGCTAGTTTGGGTATTCTAGAAAACACAAGGAAATAACACCTCATAATCCTAAAACTTGTTCATTTTTTAAGGATTTTGGCTTTAGCAGTTCTTTTGGTTTGGATTAAATTTCTATCTCCACAGTGTGAAGACCTAAAGGTAGCTCTCATAAATTTGTTAGGTATTGAGTAAGAGACTGGATCTGTTAATATTTTGGTGACTATTATGAAGAATTGGACATTTCTTTTGTTTTTTAAATGTTTATTTTGAGAGAGGGGAAGCACGTGAGGGGGAGGGACAGAGAGAAAGAGCAGGGAAGGTGCAGAGAGAGAGAGAGAGAGAGAGAGAGAGAGAGAGAGAAAGACAATCCCAAGCAGGCCCCATGCTCTCTGCCCAGCCCAACATGGGGCTCAATCTCACAAACTGTGAGATCATGACCTGAGCCAAAATCAGATGGACACTTAACCCACTGAGCTGCCCAGGCAACCCCCAAAATTGGATATTTTTAAGCAATTAAGTTACTCTGGTCTAAATCAGGAAATTGCTCTGCATTTCTAAATAACCGTCTTTCTTTGCATAAGCTCACGTACGCTACTTCTATAATTTCTCCGTGTAGACATTGGGCATGAGTCCCTGTCCTGTGTGTCAAGTCTTTTCGGTCTTCAGGGGAAATGCCATGCCCGTCCATCGTGAGGAGACTGCTTAGTGATCTACAGCATATAACTTAGAGAAGTTAGCACGGTGTGTGCATGCGTCCTGGCACTCAGGCACGTGGGAACTTTGCACACTTGAGTTCACACTCCTGCTCGCTTTTGTTTCTCTCTGAATGAGAGTCCAAGGGTGATAACAGATTTTAAATAAGTATTTTCTTTTCCTTTTTATTGTGCCCCATTTATTTTCTGTCATGGTGTTAGGCAGGTACTAATAGATTATATGAGTTTGTGGATCTAAGACAAATAGGAAATTTTTCTTATCTGAAAATGAGTGTGAAGTCATTAGAGTCCACAGATTCTAATTTTCAGGTTAAATTACTTTGTGCTGCAAATATGATTGTTTTTCAAATAAATCAGAAAATTAGTAACGTCTTAGAAAATTATCAGAGATGGGATGATTTTTATTGTAAGGAAAAGATTTGATAGCTTTTAGTTTCCATATAAGACTAAAATTTCTCTAAAGTGAATATTTTATTTCCTTTTAGTAAGATTAATGAGTTTTAAATGCTGTAGATCTATTCTTTTTTTTTTTAATATCCTTTTAGGTAAGAAAGTTTAGTCTTTCCCGCTAAATTGCGTATTTTAAGAAAATATTGGCCCGTTATCTATGCACATGTGTGAGTGTGCACGTGTGCGCCTGTGTCTGGGGGCACGGAGTCTCTTCAGCTGACTTCCAGTTGGTGGTTTCCATGTTCTAGATACTTTGCATGCATCCGCTTACAACATCCTCATTAGTATCTCTATCTTAAAAATGAGAAAATCAGGTTAGAGGGGGAATAATTTGCTAGGGCCTGAGTAGGAAGCAAATGATGGAGGCTGATGCAAGTCTTGAGTTTCCTCTTGTCTGCCCCCCCCCCCCACCCCGGCCTCTTTATATGAGCTACTCTGTGACTGTGGGGATAGTCCCTCCAGGAAAGACTCTTTTCCACCTGGTTGAACCTGTGCATGAAGTCTATTCAGGCCCCAAACTCAAATGAGGGGAGACCACATGAGTCCTTGATCCAGATCCTAAAGGTGCGATGCCTTTGGCTACCCTCCGATGCCCTTTTTCTTCCTAAGCAATATATTTCTCAGGGAGCTGATTTCTGTTAATTGTCCGTACCCATATGTTTACTGGCCTTACTGCCTCTGATAATTCTCACATATGGTCTGTCAGTAAACTGTCAAGTCTATTAATAATTCATACAACACTTTTAGGGCTTCTCTTGTCCTTGTTTTCCATAAGGACTCCTGGAAATTAGTCCATATGCAGAAGCACTCCCCAATGCTAAGTTATTGGTGCAAAAGTAGATGGACGGGGGGAGTGTTTCTGGTATCAGGCAGACCTTCTGCCTCCAAACATAAAACTACCATTGTGCCATTTCCCATATGAATCTCCCTATCTCTGTGGTCCTGTACTAGGAGAGAGAAAGTCAGCTAAGGACCCAAATTTCATCCTCAGACTTCTCCTTCTTGCATGTGTAAATGAGTCACTACTGCCGCTTGACAGAAAATTGATGTCTTCTTGCAGGTAACTCATTAAGGGTTGTCAACCAAACTTTGCTCACATCACTTAACAAAGAGACTGGGGAGGGGGGTAACCATGCACTTGATTAGCTATTACATAACTTGTAGGCAGTGTGAGTGGATGCATTTGGTTTGCACTTGTGTTCTCCGATGAAATGCTCTGTGGTACAGGTGAGCTTGTTGGTGTATTTCGGAGCCTGGGGGCAGCAGGCCCAGGCTCGAAATGGATTTATTAGCAGGGTGATCTTAACCAAGTCCTGGCTTCTCATTAGATTTTCTGTCTGTGTCAGTGTGAAGGTGAAATACGGCCTGTGTCTGTCCTCACCCACTGTGGTGTCCAGTCTGCCACCGGGAATGCGTAGGAAACATTAGTTAGTTACTTTTAATCTCTCTGTCATTAAAATACAAATGATAATTTTTTATACTCCAGATTGCTTCCCTTCTCACCAACTGGATGTTATTTAAATTAGGGGGGGTACTTTTTTTAAAAAAAATTTTTAAATGTTTATTTTTTTAAGAAGGAGAGACAGAGTGTGAGTAGGGGAGGGTTAGAGAGAGGAAGACAGAATTCAAAGCAGGCTCCAGGCTCTGGGCTGTCAGGACGGAGCCTGACGTGGGGCTCGAACCC
This sequence comes from Helogale parvula, assembly GCA_004023845.1. NCBI lineage: Eukaryota > Metazoa > Chordata > Mammalia > Carnivora > Herpestidae > Helogale > Helogale parvula. The sequence goes on from PJEM01003322.1 coordinate 84,679, forward strand.
ACGAACTGTGAGATCATGACTTGAGCTCAAGTTGGCCACTTAACCGACTGAGCCCCTCAGGTGCCCCCGTGGAGTAGTTCTTATTCTCTTATACAATGGGCAAAATTTTTCTGTTTAAGAATCGTGTGTGTGTGTGTGTGTGTGTGTGTGTGTGTGTGTGTGTGTGTGTGTGTGTTAGCCCTAAGAAAAGCCTGGAAAAGAAACAAACAAAAATCTACACCTGCTGTAAAACATGTTAGCCCACACAAGAATGGCTAAGTGGAATTTTAAGGGGAATCCATGTTGTGTTCCTAGAGCAATTCTTGTTTTAATTAGATCTTTGGCCACTGTGTCATGCCATCAATGTTTTACCTAACTGATGCATAAGATGTCTTCCTGTCACATTTAGAAAGCTGTGAGCACATATTCAGCAGACTTCGGCTTCTGGTTAGCCTCCTAATTGCATCAACGGAGAGTCAGCTACTCTTTGTCATAGTCCACTTGGGCCACTCTATCAGCCAAGCAAATTGGCGAGTTTCATCAACAGATCTGCCTCTCGCACAGTTTGGAGGCTGGGAGGTCCCAGATCACGGTGCCTGCAAATTTGGTTTCTAGCTAGAGCCCATTGCCTGGTGCATGGTCATCTCCTCCAAGCTGTGTCCTCCTGTGAAGGAGGGGGCTGAGAGCTCACTGAGGTCTTTTTTTATGAGGGCATTTAACCCCATCCCTGGGGTTCCCCCTTCATGACCTCACGCCCCTTCCAGTGCCCACCTCCTGACACCATTGCGTTGGGGGTTGGGTTTCCTCACTACTTTGGCTGCATTGCTGGCCCAGGTCCACGCATCATTTATTCAGCATCTCCTCCATGTCCTCCACGCGGAGAAAGCTTTCACTGGAAAGGTAGAGACTAGAAAAAGGAAAGAGTAAAGCGGTGGACCCCCAGGCACTCTCCAGCACTAGGTGCCGTGTGCTGGTCCTCTCGTTCCTGGAAAGGATGACGTCGCCCCCAGCGGACGGCACCTCTCTGAGAGGTCAGGTGACCTTCTCCCCAGGCCTCTTCCATCTTCATCTTTGATGGAGAAGCGGGAGGTATGGCTTCCTTCCAGTCCGAGGAAATGATTAAATTCAGAACTGAGCATGCAGCAGGCAAAGAAAAGCAAATTATGCCAACTTCAAGAATACATTCACGAGTAATTTATCGAGAATGTGAAATGGATATGTGATTTCCAGTTGACCTTTAAGCTGCAAATTAAATGTGTTAGGGTCTTCGATGCCTGGTGAGGAATTACCATTTTTTTACTAGATGAAATTAGGATATTTGGACAAAGCAAAAGGGAAGTATTGAGTAATTTTGTTATGTTTTGAAGAGAGACTCATAAGAGAAAACTACAGAAAAATGTCAAAGTATAACTTGAGTCATAACAGAACTATACCTTGAATGAATGGGAATCCCTCCCCTTTTTTTTCTTAACAAAACAACTGATGTTTACCGAGAGTTAAAGAGAAAGTGTAAATGTTTTGGGGAAGACAATTTGGCAATATGTATGACAAGTTTTAATAAGTGTATACAGTTTCATAAATTTCAAATCTAGGTTTGTCTAAGGAAAGTAAATAAGCTGGGAAAAGATAGATGTTCCAGAAACTTCCTACAGTGGTGTTTAAAATATGACATAGTTGTGCGGACACCTGGGGCTCAGCTGGTTGAGTGTCTGGATCTTGGTTTTGGCTCAGGTCATGATTTTGCTGTTTGTGAGACTGAGTCCATGTCAGTCTCTGCACTGACATCATGGAGCCTGTTTGGGGTTTGTTCTCTATCTGCTCGCCTCTCTCTCTTTCTCTGTTTCTTGATACCTCGCACACTTGTGGCTTGCTTGTGCTCTCTCTCTCTCTCTTTCCCCATCCCTTCCTCCCCTCCTCTCAAAAATGAATAAACATTAAAAAAAGAAAAAGTATGACATAATTGTGAACAAACCAGGTGTTCATTAGGCATCACTGGGCTATCGCAGAAGACGGGTAGTGATGTCTCTAAGATTGGGAAAGGTCTTAGTCACTGACATGAAAAGAGTTTCACAATGCATTAAGTGAAAGGCATATTAGCAAAGAATACTTATAATAAAATGTCCTTTATATTAGAAATTAGGACTATGCACATGTAGACACATCCGTAGATCTGTGGACAGACCTAGAGAAGGAAATAGAAGCAAGTAGTAACTATTTATCTCTAGGAAAAGGATACAGTGGTCTGTTTACTTTTACTTATCTGAAGTTTTTGTAATTAGACAAAAAACCAGTTACTTTTCAAAGGAGGAATTGTTGCTGTTATCCAGAAGGAACAAGCCCTGGTTAATTTAAATACTCAAAATTTCATTGAGTGTAATTTCCAAGGTAGGTGTTTATTCATATAACTTTTTTTATGGATAATTAAAAATCATTAAAATTATTTTACAAACAAAATCAAGATGTTTATCCATGCAATTGCTTATCCGTATGTGTGCATGCCATCCCAAATTTTTGTAAAAAAAGCAACATAAGGAGTATTGTTAGATTAAGTCACATATATTTGGCAGTTGAGTCAGGAAGAGCCATTTTAAAAGGTGTTAACACCATAGACTTTAGTTTTTGAATGAATAAAAAGCTGTTTCATTGGTGAATCAAGTGGTCTATCTATCACTGGTTATTTCTGGTTATTTCGAGATTCAGTGCCACGTATTTCAGTCATCATGTATTTACCAAAACAGAGGAGACAAAACAGCAAGTAAATTACTTTTATGGAGTATTTCTAATAGTGCAGCCCAGGTAGCTGGAGCGGGAGCTGCATTGTGGTGTAGCTGTCTCAGGTGCTGAATTCTCACCCTGTATTAGCTGTCGGTCCCTGGGGAAGACACCTGGCCCCTTCGGCATTGCATCCTCATCCATAAAATGAACCTGTACTTAAACATTACTGCATAGAGCTGTGAGAAGGATTAAGTGATCAATGCAGGTAACATGCTTAGAACAGTGCCTCGTACTTTGCATTTAATGCCAGAAGGACGTTGCCCAATTTCACGGATTTCAGAGTCCGTTTCAGACACCTCCCTCTTGATCTCTGTAAAGAATTTCACTGTTAGGGCTTTAATCTGGAGATTCTACAAAGCCTTGCTTGCATCCTAATTTCAAATGGGGTGATATAAAGTGGGAAGAAACATATGGCAACCTATTAGGATTTAAATGATCTGCTTTTCCTGGATGAACAATGGGGAAACAGGAGTGTCCTTACAGCAAAGAAGTTCAGGGGAAATGAAAATTTGACATCTTTTTTTCCTGGACTGGAATGTGACACGAAGCCATGGTCGTTCCTGTAGCATTTGCAAAGCTGCATAAGTTATGTGTGCCCTTCATACAAATACATACTAATAATTACCTTTTAAATTATTTATTTATTTAGAGAGCGTCAGCAGGGGAGGGTCAGAGAGAGAGAGGGAGAAAGAATCCCAAGTAGGCTCCACACTTTGAGCACCTTGAGACCAGGACCTGAGCCAAATTACCAGTCAGAGGCTCAACCAACTGAGTCACCCAGTTGCCACGATAATTGCCTTTTAATGAGATTGTTCTTTTTATTTTAGATGATTAAAGTTGTACATCGCATGCTCTTCTATTTTTACCACAGCTATTAGTGTCCCAGGGCCTTCTTTGGTGTTCAATTAAAATGCATTCCCACCTGATATTTATTTATTTATTTATTTTTTACTGGTTTTGGTGTAATACTTCATGTCCCTTTATGTGTTTGTGTTTGGTTTTGGTTTCTTTATTTTAATTGTTCTGGCATTGGCAGCTTATAAGATGAACAACATAAAATCTTTGCAAGTTACTGGAGTTCTTAGAATAGAATTTTTTAAAATGTCATTTTGAGGGGCGCCTGGGTGGCTCAGTCAAACATCCGACTCTTGATTTCAGCTCAGGTCATGATCTCATGGTTTGTGAAATCAAGCCCTGGGTTGGACTCTGTGATGACAGCTTATAGCCTGCTTGGGATTCTCTCCCCCACCCCATCCCTCCCCTGCTTGCACACATGCACACACTCACTCTTTCAAGATAAATAAATATTAATTTTTAAAAGATGTAATTTTATTAGTTTCATTCTCCATGAAGTCAGTAGCTGCTTATTATCACTTTTATATAGTATTTCGTGAAATATAGAAAAAAAGTATTTTACTATCTATTTACTAAATTATTGACTAACATGATTAATATAATAAACTATTAGCTAGTTAGGACCTTTGGGGTCACCAGTTCCTCATTTTAAGTATAAGAAAACTAAAGCACAAAAATTGGAAGTGGGGGCTTTTAATCTGATTCCTCTGATTTCTTGTTATTCAAGCTCGCCATGGTCCCTATAGCACATCAACAAGAAAAAGTATTTCCCAGAGTTCAAGAAAACTTAGTATTTATCTTTATTTTTTAAAAATATTTTATTGTCAAATTGATTTCCATACAACACCCAGTGCTCTTCCCCACAAGTGCCCTCCTCCATCACCACCATCCCTTTTCCCCCCTCCCCCTTTCCTTTCAATCCTCAGTTCATTTTCAGCATTCAATAGTATTTATCTTTAGATACATTTTTAAATGGTGAACTAAAGCAAACAAATGTTCTGGTTCTCAGTGTTGTAGGACATAGCTTGCTCTCCCACTCCTAATCCTTACATTGTTATCAAGTGCATCACAAATTGAACTGGGTATTTCCAAACTTCCTGAAAGAAAACTAATTAAAGAAGTATATTAACTCATAAGAGAACATCCTTTGTAGCATGCTCGATCTTATGAATGCCTGAAGGGTAATTTTTATTATTCCACAAGGAAGACTTTAGGACTTTGTTTTATAAATAATAATTAAAAATTTACTGTGATGATTGCTAAGATTATTAATAATATAAATTACTATTGTTTCTTACCTTGGTCATGGGAAAACATATTCTAATTACAATTCTGATGTCTATTATGGAGAGTCAACTTGAACACCCCAGATAATAAATCATTTTCTTGACTTGTAGTCAAACGCCATGTTCAACCCATTGACCAATCACATTGACTCTACCTCTATGGTCTGAATATTTGTGTACTGCCTCCCAAATTTATATGATGAAATCTTAACCCCCAAGATGATGGTGTTGGGAGGTGGGGCACTGGGAGGCCATTAGGTCATGAGGATGGAACCTCATGAATGGGATTAGTGCCCTGACAATAGAGGCCCTGTAGAGCTCCCTCACCCTTCCCCCATACGAGGGCACAGCTCGGGTTTGGCCGTCTTGAAACCAGCCCTCACCGACCACTCCAGCACCTGCTTTCAGGCTTCAGCCTCCAGAACTGTGAGAAACACATTCGTTTTTCATCAGCAACTCACCAAGGAGTATTTTGTTATAGAAGCCCAGACAGAGAAAGAGAACCTTCAGCATCGATTTAGAACATGGCATCTTCTCACGCCCTTTGCTGCTAAGGCACAGTGAAGCCACCACCATAGCTCACCTGGATCATGTCAGTAGCCTCCTTACAGTGTGCTGCTCTGGCCCTTGTGCCCAACGGCCCACGGTGGCAGCCAGAGAGCTCCTCGGACCACTGACATCACACCAGGGCTCCTGTGCTCAAAGCATTTCCATGGCTTTCTGTCTTTTTTGAAGCAAAAGCCAAACTTCTTACCTTGCCCTCCAGAGTCTGGGGTCTGACCTGCTCCCATGCTGGCCGCCTCCTCCCTCTATCCCGGCTGCATTGCCTCCCTTCTCGCCGCCCCCACCCCTGCTTCTGCTGTTCCTTCTGAACACCCCAGATAGGACGTCCTTCTCCAGCAAGGAGCGACCTCGCTCTCACTTTCCTTAGCCTGGTGGACACCTGAACCCTGTTAACGATGCCTTCCCTGACCACTGCAGAAAACAGAACCGGGCCTTCTGGGTGGCTCAGTCTGTTAAGTGACCCTTGATTTTGGCTCAGGCCATGATCTCACAATTCATGGGACTGAATTCTGCATCACTCTGTACTCTGACATTCCAGAGCCTGATTGGCATTCTCTCTCTCTCTCTCTCTCTCTCTCTCTCTGGCCCTCCCTCATTGGCTCTCTAGCTCTCAAAATAAACTCTGAAAATATCAAATATATTTTGTTACGTATTTTCCTTCATATTTTATACTTCTCACCAACAGAATCATTTTATCCTTATTTGTTTGCTCATTACTCACCCCTCAGCCCTGCAGCCACGAGAATTTGTTTCTTCAATGCACTGATCTCGTCTTTTCTATTCACTGTATTCTCAAGGCTTAAAGATGTGCTTACAGTCCCAGCAAGCATCCATCCATATTGGTCCAGTAAATAAATATATGTGTGATGTGCTTTAAATATGATGCTTCCTCATAAAAATTTAAGTGGCATCTTAGCAAGTTTCAAAATTGTATGCATTTTATTTTTTTAAGTTTAAGAGAAAGAGCACATGCATGGGTTGGGGAGGGGCAGAAGAGAGAGGCAGAGAGGATCCAAAGCCGGCTCTATGCTGACAGCAGAGAGCCAGACGTGGGGCTCAAACTGAGCCGAAGTCGGATGCCTAACTGACGGAGATACCCAGGCGCCTATACATTTCACACGTAAGAGGATCACCTTCCCTACAATGAACTCAGGCATTCCTAGCAAACCGGAAAGAATGTCTGAGGAATCCTCTTTACCTCACTTTGAATGGAAGCATCATATTTCTGGATTTGTAAAAGTAATTCTCTACCTTTTTAGAGCTGACACTGTTTCTTTTCTGATTATTTCCCATTTTATTCCTGCTCCACGATGTAAAACTGCAGGAGGGATCCGTCACCAGAGATCACATGCAGAAGTTGTCCCCATGCACAAAGCACTTGGGGGTTTACTGCAATGTTCAGCCCACATTTGCCTGCTTTGGCTTCTTTCAGGGGGCGCTCCGGTATTATCTGGTCCCTGGGGGACCTCGCTGTCTCTCAGCAGCTCACGGGCCTGCTGCCAATGGCCGCCTTCCTCTGGCCACGTATCGAGCCAGACCCACGACTGAGCGTGGGAAGGGCTTGGTGTCAGGTGGCACTGAGAACACAGCAGAGAGAAAGCCGCCGCCACTGCCATGTGACCAAGCCGGGGACAGGCTTGGAGATGTGCCTCTGGCACCAAATCGAGCTCTTCTCTTTTCTCTCCCCTTTCTTGCCTGTTTCCTTGCCAATTCAAGAAGAACTCATTTTCAAAGGGACCATACTTCTAAGACCTAGTCCCTCGTCTCAGGTTCTCTTTTTCTTCTGAGTGGAAGCCTGCTTCTTCCTTCTAAATCTCAGCCATGCAAAGGGCGGGAAGCTGGAAAGGGGACCAAAGAAGAGAGGGAGTCCCACGCCCTGTGGTTTGGAACCACAGTGCAAGTGTGAACCGTTAGTGCAAGGCGCTCAGCACACTGGCTGTGCACGGGGAGAGGCCTCCCCTCCCGCTTCTTTTTGGGGGCTTCCAGAATAGAAGGGCACCACCGAGTCCAGAGACACCTGCCTGCCTCCCGATTTCCCAGTGTCGAGTTCTTCATTGGCTCTGCCCTGCCTGTCTAGGATGCACTCCAGTCAAAGCCACATTTCCTTCTCCCAGCTTTGGTCTTGAGAATATTCCAAATGCCGCGGCTCCAGACTGCTCTGACTGTGCTCGGACACAGCAGTGACAGCGTGAGAGCTTCACCGCCATCAGATTCCACCTGTGAGTGGGCTGGGGTGTCTTCCCGCACCCTCAGAGTGAGGAGTCTGAGGCCACGGGGCCAAAGAACCGCTATTTTTATGTGCTCCCAGGAATACAGAGTAAAGATATCTAAAAATTATAAGAAAAATGCAAAGTCAAATGTGGTGGCAGAAAACATCAGGTTTGCTTTCACTGAGTATTGGCCAGGTTGCTCCCCAGTCCCCTGAGTGATGGGATCTTTATCCTGTTTGTGACTGTGATTCTCCTGTCGCGTGCTGTTGAGTCCCAATTTAACTACTCAGACGTTGTGGTCAGTTAGGTAGGTTCATAGAAGGGAATAAAGCTGAGGTGAATGATCGCAGTCAGGACCACTCTGGGGTCATTATTGGCTGATGCTATATTGAGTGGTCCTCCACTTCCTACGGAACTAGGTTCAGAGGACTCAGCCTCTAGTCGGCTCTCAGTGTTCAGTCTGAGCACACACCCGGGAAAATCAAAGCCATGCATGCATGCCCCTTGTTTTCGTCCGTAAACACCCAGTGTGGACTCCTTCCTCTTGGTCACAGATTTTCCTTTGCAATGGGACTTAGTCATGCAAAACATGGGCTGCCATACGGGACAGATTGTAACTGTTGATGCACACGGCTGAGAACAGATGTCGTAGATTCTTACATTCACCTTGATCCAGTTTTCCTGATATTTGTAAGGACACCTCATCGAGCTCACTGCAAGACTGCGGTGTTGCTGACAATTCAGTTTGGGTTCAGGTTCAAAGAGAGCCAACCCTATGAAAAATCGTTAAGGTATGCTCGATTGGCTTTCCTCTGGGCTCACTGCCCTATTTGCAAAGGTAACATACCTATGATTGTTGACTTAAATTTAGAGTTATTCAAAAATGTTCTCTCTTTTCTAGAAGTTACGATCCCAATGATATACTCAGTCTTTATATGTACACTACATATATTGATATGCATCTATGTACATATATACATACATCTGTATATTACACGCATCGATATATCTACATATAAAATATGTCAAGGTAATTGTTAAAGTGGACATTAGCTCAGCAGGAGTTAGGTAGGATTTTTGGTGGCCAGCCACGAGACGTGATGAGGGTTATTGCTTAAGCTTTCTGGACAGCACTGCGGGAGAGTCTTCATTTCTGGCACAGACCCTCAAGGACAAATCACAAATCTGGCAGAGTCTAAGGAGTGCAGGAGCGATTGTGAGCCCCATCCACAATCAGAGGCCACGGTAAATCTCGAGTTACTGTCTTTTGCTATCAAGGATCTTTCATTCTTTACAGATGTCAGGCTGCAGAAAAAGGAGATATTAACTAAAGATTGAGCAAGGATCATACTCATCTTAGAATTTTACAAACGTAACTACAAATAACATTTGTGTTTAAATATTCCCATTAAATCCATGTGTCTGTTCCAAATCAGAGTCATAATGAGGAAGTATTCAGAGACCCATTATTTTAGTTTCATGTCTGAATAAATAAGGCATCATCTAGACAATACTTACTAAATATTTTAGGTTTTCTCTTGACAGATTGAAGCTTTAGGAAAATTTAAAGCTGTTCATTTATTTATAGCTTTTATAATGATTGTCAAGGTAGAAGCTAATAGCGATACAGAGAAATGAATCCATGTAAACAGCATATCATGTGAACTTGATCCTTCTTCCTAGAGGTATTGTCTTTATTCTTGATGAGTAATATCTTATGCATATTAGGAAATTTAACACGGATTCCTGCTTTATCATATAGACACTAAGGTCTTATATCCATTGGATTTTATCTTATGTACATTTATGATAAAGATATTCAAGCCTAAACAGTTAAGGACAGAATAGTCATGTCTACTATTCTGATTATATAAGGACTTTGGAACTGGTTTACAACTGTAAAACTAATATAATGTTTTAGAATACAGATGCAAATATAAAGACAATAAAAATCATTTCTAAATCTATGACCCACAGTTAATAACTGTCAACAAATGGGTATGTATCCTTCCAATTTCTCAAAAATAACTAACATAGTAAACAGATTATAAAATATGCCAACTTTTTAAATGATTTAGGACCACATATATGAATCTTTGTTAATAAGATTTCATTTAGAAAATTGAAACACATGCAAACAATTCTGCAAAGCAGTACTTGTAAGTTAAAAAGTGTTTTTCCACAAGATATTTAAAGTACATGTTACTCTTTCAGATGCTGGAAATTATTGTGTTTAATCCAACAGAAATCACTCTTTATTTGTTTCCTGAAGATGAATCTTTCTGACTAGCAATGCTACCCAACATTTAAATGCCGAAGAAAAGAAGAATATTTGATATGACAGCCCACATCATTTTGGGATAATTTTGATCGAGATGATTATTTTCACATTTTGCATTAAACATTTTGCAAGCCTAACTAAAAGGGATTGTGAGGTCACGTAATAGTTATTTTTGTTTTAATTTTCTTCACAGGGTTTCTTATGAAAATGGAATAATACCTTATTTACACACAATTTCTAGGAATTTGGCTGGTTAACTAACAGATTTCAAATGTAAATTCACCTTTGTGCATAAGACTTTGATAGGAGTTTTTAAAAGTTGATAAATTGGAATTTTTAAGATAAAAGAATTGAATACAGAATTTGAAATGTAAAAAAAATGAAATATTCATGGTAGGCCATGTTTCAAGAGAGAATTTTCATCTGTTGCTCTAGGGTGTAAGGCAGTTTTTTTTAAGGATGTGATTCATCTGATATTTGTTTAAATTCATAATTTGCAATGTCTCCATAAAAAATTTCAACTTCAACTGATCTCATCATAGTTAAATCCTCATTCTTCCATTAGTTACATAGATTAGAATCATGCTTTTATTTAATTTCTCTAGAATTTGAAGTAGAGAATCAAGGGTATTAAATAACTTAGTAAAACATTAAATAATTTGAATATCATGGTGTTTCATTCTCTTCCATTAACATGTGTCTCATCACAGTAAAGATTGAAAGATGATCTCTTTTGTCTTTATTCATTGGTACAGGATAAAGTTAACTTTTCCACCAAAATGGTGATTATAGGGCATCACCTAGAATACTCTTATTACATCCTTTATATGTATTTTTACATATATATGTATATATAGTTATTACATATACTATTTTTTTTGTGTGTGTGTGGCAGCTCTCTCTAAATTCTGGTGGCTTCTGGGGTTCCTGGGTGGCTCAGCCAGTTAAGCATCTGACTCTAGATTTCGCTTATGTCATGATCTCACAGTTCATGGGATTAAGTCCCGTGGGTTCATGGAATCAAGCACCATGTTGGGCTCTGCTCTGAGTGTGGAACATGCTTGGGATTCTCTCTCGTCCAATCTTTATTTGTGTCTGTCTGTCTGTCTGTGTGTGTCTCTCTCAGATTAATAAACATTAAAGAAGACACTGGTGGTTTCCTCGTGGGCTACCACCATATAGATTCTAGGACGAAACATTTCAAGTCAGGAAGTATGTGCCACTTACTGTGGTCTGAAAAGAAATTAGCTCTTCCAATTTATCTGAATTTCACACAAGTTCCTTTCTTTATGAAGTTCTCCATCCCCCCTATCCTGTCTCAATAAATGTTAACATTAAGATAAATATTTGTTATGACAATTTTATTCTATGAATGTGTAAGTATTTCCTAATATTCCAGATAAGGCTGGCTAGCTTGAGGTCTCAGCTCGGCTCCTTGCAGACATATCAGCACTGTGTCCCTGTGTCCTTCCTCTGAGACCTACAGATCTACTGGCCGTCAATAGGTCTGCTCCCTCCTTACCTGTCATGTGGTCTGGTAGGAGACCTCTTAAGTCGCTGTGCAGGGCCCCTTTCTTCGCTAATGAGAATCTTCATCCCATGGAACAACCTCCGACAACATCAATTTTCAATGACATCCGGTGGAAGTGCAATGCCTCCAGGCATGCAATAAGAGAAAATAATTTTCCCATTAAGCCAGTTCGCCTCAGGGAGCATGGAGAACAAAACCGCAGCTTTCCTGAGGCTCTTATCTCCATGAATGCAATTGGTTACTTTGCGGATATGTTCTTTATCTGTTTCTGTGTTCGTGCTGCTTTGAGAATGCCTGCCAGCCAATGTCATGTTGAAGGTAAAGATAAAAACTTTCTGGGAGTGCAGTTGCTCACTCCGTGGAGGCTTTGCTGTTCCGCCTGTGGACTGTTTTCAACAGTGGGTCCGTTCCCGCTCACGTGGGGCAAGGCAGCGGCATGCTCCAGCCATATCCTGCTCCATCCCCATAGCGGGTCATCCAGAACCTGGGGGTGAAGAACCACCTGCACCTCGTATCTCCATTTACACATGGGCTGTGGTATTCTCTAGGCAAAGAAAAGGAGAAGACAGATTGGCCCAAAATCCTGGCGTCTCTCAGAGTTTGTGCTCAGACCTGGACAGTCGAGGTCATCCACTTTCCATTGGGCCAAGTTCATAAGGCAACTGCATCTTCTCTGCCTGCAGGAGGCACTGCGAGTCCTAATGTGATAAATGGAACTCCTCCTCTTTTTGCAGGGCCTGTGGGTAGAAATAAGTGCAACATCTCTCATGTTTAATAATCCACGAATGCTGAGGGCCAGTAGAGCAGTACTGAACTTGAACTGAATAATTACTATTCCATCTTGTTGGTTTTATGTCCGTGGGATGCCCTATGATGTCCCTCTGCGTCCTTCCTCTTTTGGGATGCCATACACATCCTACCAGTTACCCGGGTTCAAAATCAAATGAGATACTATTGGTGGGAGAGCATTCGAGATGGGGGAGATTGGTACAGAGCAAATCAGGAAACCGCCAACTTTTTCAGATGACTCCGGGACTCACTGGTGGACCGCCGCCACATCAGTCCAGACCCTGTTGACTGACTTCCTTTAACATTGATGTGTAAAATGAGGGCAAAGAGGAGGGCTGCGGCCACCTTTTGTACATAAGAAGCAATTTAAATAAGCAGAAGAGTTCATTGTTCTAAAAGGAACAAGGCGTAGACTGTGAGTTTCAAAAATTGGTGAAATTCCCCAGGAATACCCATAAACTTTTTTTTCGGTATTTCTCTTCTCCCTGTATTGTTCTCATGCTTTTTAGCTAAGTGAGAAATGTCCTTGGGACACATTTGTACATTGCATCATTTATTTTTAGTAAGAGGACCTCCTCAAAAATCAACAGACATGGGGCGCCTGGGTGGCTCAGTCGGTTGAGCATCCAACTTCAGCTCAAGTCATTATTACAGTTAGTGGGTTTGAGCCCTGCGTCAGACTCTTTGCTGACAGCTCAGAGCCTGGAGCCTGTCTTCAGATCCTGTGTCCCTCTCTCTGCCGCTCCCCTGCTTATGATCTGTCTCTCTCTGCCTTTCAAAAGTAAATAAAAATGTTCAAAAAATTTAAAAAAATCAATAGACACGTAGTGATAAGGAAATTTTTAAGAGTGAGGCAGACTATCTTTCACACATATAAGCTGGTCAGTATTGAGAGATTTTTCTTCTGAAATTTGAGGTTACTAGCAACTCATCCTTATGCATGAATTTCCATAAAGAGCAGATAAGCCTGCGCTGTTATTTTCTATGAGCAGAAAAGAATGACAGTCTGTGGGTTTTTGTGTTGTTGTTGTTTTGTTTTTTTTGGTTTGTTTGTTTTCTTGGTGGTGAAATAGTTTTATCAACTTTTCATTTAGTTTATGGTCATGTTTGGTGCTTAATTGGACAAATTATATTTGATGTGAATTCAAACCAAAGAATTGTGGGGGTTTTTGTAGTTTGGAAAACTCAGGGGAAAAAGTTATTTCACCATGCTTAGTTATAATCCACATACTAAAATAGATGTAGATATTTGGCATGTTGTATCTGTTAACAGAACTTAGGAAAAGACACTGATGATCGGCGAGCTTACTTCTGACTCAGGGCACATATCCGTCGATATCCGTGCCTTCACATTAATGCTGCCATCTATATGCTTGACCTCACATTCTGCAACAAAGCTAAAGCTATAATAAAATCTATTCCCATTACTGTATCCTTTACTTACAGCTTCCAAGGTCATCCTGAAAGTAGAATCCAGCTGGTAGGAGGGAAGAGAGAGGATGGAGTGCCCTGTGGGAGGTTTTCATAGGCTGTTGGCTATGGAAATAGTGTTTGTCATTTTCACCCACATTCTGCTGGGTGTCACTTAGCCACAGGAGCCCAACTAAGCAAGAGGTTCTAGGGCCTGGAGCCCCAAACACGCTTCTACTTCCCAGTCAGAAAAGTGGGGAACAAACTATTTGTGGACATCGGTGATCTTTGCTACGTGGACCCAAACCCAAACCTTCATTTCCAGGCATTACGTGTAAAACACCTTCTGGGGGACGTAGAGGGTGTCTGTCTGGGTTTGAAACTTAAACCTACCACTTATTAGTTAGATTACCTTTAGAAATTTATGCAAATCTCTCTGAATATAACTTCAAGTATCTCTAAGAGATAATTTACATACTTGAGAGGGTTGTTATGAGAAATGCTATATGAAGGCACTTAGCTCTCAATAGCCCCTTGGTAAACAGTGATAATTGTGTTGTAGTTGTCTACTAAGTACTCAGGGACCATTTTCAGCATCTCTGCAGATGGCTAGAACCTGGTCAATTCGTTGGTCATTGTGTGAGCCATGCTGGTAACTCTTCTGAGCATCATCTCCTCAGGTAGCCAAATACATAAAATAACCAAATGGAAGGGAAAGAAGTGTGAGATAGAGGAATACACTTTTCTGTCCTGACCTATTTTCTCAACAGGGTATTCTAGCTTCATATGTTTTCTACATTGTAAATCTCTTTAGTGTGACATGATTAGTGTTCTTTTTTTTTTTAATGTTTATTTTAGAGAGAGAGGGAGGGGAAGAGGCAGAAAGAGAGGGAGAGACAGAATCCCAAACATGCTCCATGCTATCAGCGCGGAGCCCAACATAGGGCTTGAACTCACAAACCCTGAGATCATGACCTGAGCTGAGATCAAGAGTCAGTCACTGAACCAACTGAGCCAGCCAGGTGCCCCGAAAGATTAGTGTTCTTATAGGACTCAGAAGGTCCCTTCAAACATGAACTTCTACTCTTTTTCTGTTAATGATGTGGAGTCTCTTCCAACTACAAACATTGGATTCTTTTCCTCAGGATCACTAGGCCATTCTTGCTTTAAGTGTTTCCTTAATTCTTGATGAGCACAAAGTGATGTGACCACGCGATCCCTTGCAGTGTGCAATTTGTCTCCTTGCCATAGGCATGTGGTAGAATTCTGTAAACTCATTTTATTGTCTTTGAATCATGTGTTTTTTTCTGTCAAGTCTTAATGTCTTTCTAAAGTTACAGACTGGCATTCTATTTTAACCTTAGTCTATAGATGTGTTCTTACTGTTTTAACCCTAACATTACACTTTGCATGATGTTAGGCCATCTTATGTGGTTGCTTTTGATATAAGTGAATGGCAAAATAAGATTAAAATCTTTTTAACATTTTTCTTGCAAATTTCTAACCTGCAAGGTTAGAAATTTTTTAAATTTAATTTAATTTAAAAAATTTTAATGTTGTATTCATTTTTGAGAGAGATTAAGCATGAGCAGGGGAGGGTCAGAGAGAGAGGGAGACACAGAATCTGAAGCAAGCTCCAGGCTCCTAGCTGTCAGCACAGAGCCCGACGTGCGGCCCAATCTCACAAACCATGAGACCATGGCCTGAGCCAAAGTTGGACATTTAAGTGACTGAGCCACCTGGGAGCCCCAGAAAGCCTAACTAGATTTTTAACATTGGTATATCTACAATGGAAATTGTTATTTGAAAACTTTCCCTGAATCTGGACAAAATGTCCTGTCCTCCTGAAAAATGATAACTACTTGTTATTTTAATGAGCTTAGTCAAGTGAAATCCTTTCATTTCACAATTCACCGTCGCTCTGCGATTCAAAATAATACACAGTGTAGATGCAGCTCCATTTTGCTTCCGACAACACTGGCTCTCCACCAGTTGCCCCTCACGTGAGTGCTTCTTACCACATGTGTAAATCTTGCAGACAAAATTAGGTCGTTGGGTTCTTAGTGCCGTTACTTTTACTGAGATTATTCAGTACAGAAAGAAATGTATCTGAGATGGATCATTTATAATCTTTAATGCCTTTAAAGTTTCCCTTGAGTTTTGTTAACAGCTACATTGTGACAGGACAGTCACACTTGTAGCTAGGTTTGTGTTTGTAGACTGTAGTGACGTAATGCAGCCTCCATCCCCATGGAAACAACCCATGTGCAAACTCCTGCTGGTGGTGGTGAGTTCTATTACCTTATATACACGTATCATGGCCAATGAGTGAACACCATTTATTCCAGAAAATCCAACACTCTCTTCAGCTGTTCATAATGCTAGGTGCACAGGATAGCCATTATAATACAAGTAGAAAATAGAGCTCATCACTCTGTGAGCGGGACTGGTGTAGCACAGATTACACAGGCTGGCTCTTGGGCGTCTAAATATTAATCCGTACAACTAAGATAATCCCATTTACAAAAGCTTCACTAATCTAATGTGCATTTTGATTGGGGTTGGATTGGTGAAGTGATCCAGCGGGAATTTGGGGAAGGATTTTTCCTAGTTTATCTTCAGTGTCTCATTAAAGAAAAGTCATTGTGAATACAGAGAAGTTGTATAAAGAAACTCTGGTGTGGGGTCCCTGAATGGATCAGTCAGTTAAGCATCTGACTCCTGGACTCTTGATTTCGGCTTATGTCATGATCTCACAATTCATGAGTCTCAGCCCCATGTTGGGCCATGTGCTGACAACCTGGAGTCTATTTGGAGATTCTGTCTCTCTTTCTCTCTCAAAATAAATAAACATTAATAAAAAAAAAAAACTCTAGGGGCACCTGGGTGGAATTGAAAATACAAACTAGGAAAATGGTCAAGTGTATGTTTTTTTTAGAAAGCCAATAATGTAATTAAGATAAAAATCCATTCAGAAGAACAGTTCATATGAAAGCCATATGTGAACCAGGATTTGGGGCATGAGTTTATAACCATGGTCAGGTCAATGGATGTCCAACTGCTTTTAGTCTGTGAAATGGAAGGGCCATCTCTCCTGTTTGAAAGGGTGATGTCAAGCTTCTGCTAAGATAATACATTCACATGGATTTCTCAAATTAGGAGGCAAAGGCTATTGGAATACCAGATCACCATTACCATTAGTAGAAACCATGCAGTTCATCATGTCATTCAGCCAATCAGCATAACATTTTATAAATTACACTTGTCAGCTGAAAAGGAAATGCTTGTGAGGGCTTCGAAATGCTAGAGATAGAAGTATTTTTTGTATCTAAATTTTTGCTTAGTTCTTTCAAAATGTTCTCTTCTTGAAAACATGCAGTTGGACCCAGTGTGGAAGCCGTATGAGTCAGCATTCTAGAATAGAAGTAGCAGCAGTGATTACACAGAGTTACCAAAGACAGAGGTAATTCTTAATCACTATAAAATTGTCTTTAAAAGGCAGGTAAATATTTTGTTTGCAAAAAATGATTATTGTTAAAGAACGTTTCATGCATTGTACATACAATGGTAGGTATTATAACCCTGTAATAGAAATAACTTGCCAAACTCTCAATATTTGTTTAGAAGAGAATAGAAAATTTCTGAGGATTGCCTAAAAATTATTTTTCCAGAAATTTTTCTTTAGACTTTTTCTTTTGAAATCTTTCTAAAGGCAATCCTGAAAACCGGATTGGCTGTCCCTTCTGTAATCATTAAGAAACTGCACTATGATTTTTGTCTTTACTAATCCAACTTTCCCACTAAAACCAAATTCAGGGGCGTCTGGGTGGCTCAGTCGGTTAAGCCTCCGACTTTGGCTCAGGTCAGATCTCATGTTCGTGGGTTCGAGCCCTGCGTCAGGCTCTGTGCTGACAGGTAACTCAGAGCCTAGAGCCTGCTTCCAGTTCTGTGTCTCCTTCTCTCTCTGCCCCTCCCCGTCTCATCCTCTGTCTCCCTCTGTATCAAAAAAAATAATAATAATAAAAAATTTTTTTAAACCAAATTCATTGGTTCCAGGAACTTCATATGTTCCAGACTTACTCAACCCTCAAACTCAGAGTTTGAGAACTCATAACTCTATCCGTGGTACCCTGGCAACAGTGCATAGAGAAGCAGCCATAACTAGATGGGAAGCAGGGCAGTTGGTCCATTGTGGGAGCATGAAATGCAGAGTTGTGTCCGATGGTGGATTAGATGATATGAGGATGTGGGATGTCTGAAGTTGAGAGTTGGAAGTGGTACCAGTACAGTAATGACAAGATTTACAGGGGATCCTAAGAACAGGTGGTTGAGTACATGATGGTTTGATGCCAAAGAGAGAATTGAGAGGTTGGGGTAGATGGTGATGCCCATGTAGACATTTCAGTACCTAAAAAAGAAAGAACAGTGGAGAGAGAAAGGTGCCACCCTGTGCAGTGGTGAAAACTGAAATAAGAATGATATTTGAGAATATTTTTAAGTAGAGAAAGGCACAGTGTTTTGGAAGCAGCATAGAGAAGGCACCCCTGATGCCTCTCCAGGATAAGTCTAAGGCAGAGGTCAGAGGTTTCAAAACACAAAAGCCACTGCTTGAAAAGGCTTCAGCAGGAAGTGCCAGGATCTGAAGATGCCTCCCAGCCCCTCTCGTGGTATGAGCCTACTATGAGAATTTAGTAGATGGATGATTGGATGGATGGATGAACAAGAAGAAAATTAGATAATACATGAATAAAGAAATGAATAAAAATGGTCAGCAACATTATCCTTTGTAAGAGTCTTGTGTTTTCATTTCTCACATTCTGCCTTCTGTCTCAGCAGTAATCCACACAAGCCAACTTGAGTTTTGTTCTTACGGATCTATGTCTAGAATGTTTCAGGAATTGAGTAATACTCTTTTACTTTGGGAAATGAAAGTTTGCCAGAATTCCTCAGGCTTTTAAATGCCAGCTCCTTTGAAGCTGTAAAGAAATGCCACACCCATCTATATTTACTGTTCTGAACTTGGTTGATCGGTTCCAACAACAAATCACAGTATATCACAGGGACCAAAATTTACGGCCTTTCGTCTTGTTTCTTTGGCATGTAGTCTCAAAAAGAGCCAATCATTGAATTATAATAGGTGATCTCAACATTCAGAAAGCTATAAATACTGAAATTATTTACAACAACCAGTTCTATTTAGCATAATAGTTACGGAGAAATGATACACAGGACACTTACCTGTTGCAAGGAGGATATGATCATGTTTGTGCCTCAAAAAGCAGAGTTAAGGAGGATAGACATCCATGCAAACTGCCATTTGACACTTTCAAATAATACTACAAAGTTTTACGAACGCCGTTTTGGTAAGCGGATGACATGAGCAAAATGCAGGTTTTGAAGATGAAAGATCAGGTTGAAATGTATTTGCTGCTTTTTGTCTGTTATGGTTGAATTGTGTTTCCCCTAAAAAGCATGGGTTGAAATCCCAACTCCTAGTAACTCAGAATGTTATTTTACTTGGAAATAGGCCTTTAGAGAAGGAATAGGTTCACATGAAGTTGTTAGGGTGCATCTTAATCCAGTAGGTCTCCTGTGCTCGTAAGAACGGGGATTTAGTCTCCCAGACAGACAGGCACGGAGGGAAGAGGGCCGTGTGAAGATGGAGGTGTGCAGACGTGTGTCCACATGCTGAGGAACACCGGTGATGGCGGTGACCACCAGAAGCTGGGAGGAGCGAACCTTCAGTTGTCATAGGGGGCTTGCCCCTCCGGGACTGTGAGGCAAACAGTCTATAGCAAACGAAGACATTTTCTACAAGACGTCTGAGAAAGGCACTTAGCTTTCTTGAGCATGCTGACTTTTCTGGAATGTGGAAATGGTGTTGTGCAATCACTGGGTGTCTTTTGGTGAAATGAAAGGACCTCCCTTGTGCAGAACAAGTTGTATACAGTTGGTGCTTAATAAATGGAAAGTTGTTTGTTACTATAATATTTTTATTTTTTTATTTTATTTAAACTTTATTGAGATAGGCAGAGAGAGGGAGAGAGAGAATTCCAAGCAGGCTCCAGGCTATCTGCACACAGCCCAATGCAGGGCTCAATCTCATGAACTGAGAGATCAAGACCTGAGCTGAAATCAGAAGTTGGGTGCTTAAACAACCGGGTCACCCAGGTGCCCCACTAGGGTATTTTTAAAATAAAGTCTTTTCAGAGCCTTAAGAATCCTGATCACAAAAAAAAATCATGAAAACATGAAAATGTTTTTGTTATTTTCTATTTTCATTATGAGGTGTGATTTTGTATAAAGTTTAAGTGCTACAAACACTCGCTTTATAAGCTACTTATAATTGAAAATTAATCCAAGACTCTAAAAGCATTCTCCTTTATTCTGCACTTCCATTAAATAGCCATCCTCCCGTGCTTGAGGGTATTTCTAGTGAGAAGAAACCGTTTGCCAAAAATGCATAATTAGCACCAAAATGATTACGCTAATTTTTTTTTTTATCATGACAATAACAAAGCTTTAGCCAGGCTGCAGTGCTGTTTAATTAATTTGCCATGTACATGGTAAAAGGAGGGATAAATGGGGAAATCAAATTAATGCTCATGTTTCTGCAGAAATTCTATTAACCCTGCTTTTCAGCAACAGCACCTAGCGGGGGCTTCCGTGCCCATTCGTCTTCGCTTGGAGTGAACACCAGCTTGCGTCCACATTGTGCGGACTCGCTGTCCTCCACTCACGAGGCCGAGGACCTGTGTGAGTGGATGATTTGAGAAACCTAAGATTTAAGATGTCCAAGGTTTTTTTTTTTTAATTCCTCTAGCATATAGACAATTTTTCTAAAATATAATATGGGGGCACCTGGGTGGCTCAGTTGGTTAAGCATCCGACTTCAGCCCAGCTCATGATCTCGAGGTTTATGGGGTCAAGCCCTGTGTCAGGCTCAGTGCTGACAGCTCAGAGCCTGGAGCCTGCTTCGGATTCTGTGTGTGGCTCTCTCTCTGTCTCTCCTCTGTGTCTCCCTCTTCTCTCCCTTTTCTCCTGTCTCCCTCCTCTATGTGCGCTCTCATACTCTCTCAAAAATAAACAAACGTTAAAAACATTTAAATAATGAAACTAAAATATACTTATGAATTTTACACTTATGAAAGACCTAGGTAAACACACATAGCAAATCTCACTATAAATGCTGACTAAAACTCTCCAAATATACGTTGTAGAATTTGGGATTTAATTAATATAAAGTGATGGAGATTCAGTAATATTACATTGGATTGCATAACAGAAAATTAAAAATATCAGATTAATTTATATTTATAACCTTTTAAAATAAAATTTAGCACTCATTTCTGATTTTATAAAGGTAGTCAAATATAACATAAGGAAGGACACTTAAAAAATGTTAGTGCGATATTACTGAAATATATCCAGAGCATTGCAATTAGAGAGATGCCATTTTGGCTACTGTTAATGTAATCCTCACCTTGAAATGTTTATTATTTCCAGGTGAGTGTTTATGCAGCCAGTTTATTAATGCAGCCCGTTAGAGAAGCAAATAAGAGCTAGAAATGCTAACTTTTATAAATTGAAATAAAGTGGACACAGAAGGTCACGTGAGTTCCAGGCGCACAACGTAGTGATTCCACATCTGTGTCCCTTACGTTGTGCTCGGCACAGGTGTATTCACCGTCTGTCGCCTCACAAGGCTCTTTTGGCACCTTTCCTGGGCTCTCCCCTGGGACGTACTCATTCCGCAGCTGGAAGCCTGTGCCTCCCACCCCCTTCAGCCCATCTGCCCATCCCCCTCCGTCACTCCCTCTGGCAACCAGCAGTGCTCTGTGTTTGTGGGCTGTTTGTGCTGTTGTTGTTGTTCATTTGATTTGCTATTTAGATTCTACATACGAGAAATCCTCATCTTTCACTGCCTGGCTTCTCTCACTTGGCATAACTCGTTCTGGGTCCATTTATGTTGTTGCAAATGGCAAGGTCTCATTGCTTTTGTATGGCTGAGTAATATTCCATTGACGAGTTTTTGTCTTTTTTAAATTGGGACCTTGAAATTAATCATGGGAGAGTTTATTTCCTACATTTTTTCCAGTTTTATTTGAATTAGTGTTTTTGAATTTTTTTTGGTAAATAACAGTAGTGTGATTACAGGATCATAGGATGGTTCTATTTTTAACTTTTTGAGGAATTTCCATACCTTTTCCAGAGTGGCTGGATCAGTTTGGATTCCCCCCAACAGTGCAAGAGCACTCCTTTTTCTGCACATCTTTGCCAACTCCTGTTGTTTCCTGTGCTTTGGATTTTAGCTGTTCTGACAGGTGTGAGGTGATCTCTCGGTTTGCTTTTGATTTGCATAGCCCAAGAAGAATTTATAACTTCTTCACTTCTTCCTCTGTATTCTCAATCAGTTTTGTTTGTTTGTTTGTTTGTTTACTCTGGTGGTTCTTGGTCATTGTAAAGTTTCTTTATGGTCAGAGAACATTGCCTATTTCTTCATTTGTCCTCCACCGTTCAGTCATTATTTTATAGCGTGTGCTGAATAATAAGTACAGAATAGACTGTTGAAGAAGACAGGCACTTAGCACTCAATACTTTCAATACTCATGGGATATTTACAAGCTGAGATCAAAGTAGAGTACCGCATTCTGAAAGTTACTCCTAGAGACCAGAAGACTGGAAGCAGGAAGACATACTTTGGGCAGCACAGAGACTTAGAGGGTCAGACATGAGGACTTGGATGAGATGGCCACCCCCACCCACAGTCATAAGCCCTGGTGGTTTATAGGGGTCACTAGCTCTGTAGTGCTTAGTCAGACCTGGGAACGTCATTACATCACAGAGATGTATCCAATTCAGTTCTGCAAAGTAATCTTGATTCATCTGGAAAAGCTCAACTGTGTCCTATGTCTTCCTAATGAAAAAAAAATTCTTTAATTCATCTTGGAAAAAAAAAAAACCCTTCCAAATATTTAGTTTTTAACAGGATCATCCTATATACACAATGACAATCATGTAGGCAAGCTGACAACAAGAAGAAACTCAGCTATTCTGAACTTCACACTCTCTTAAAATTTGAATCTGACTGTAACTTCATACATATTGTAGAAGTCAACAATTACCTGTAGAAACACATATTATTAGTAATATCTTTCTATTTTTAAATATATAAATGTACATTCAGTGAAATATACATATTGAATATTATGTAAATATTAATATAAAACAGCATATCTTGAGAACAGACAAAATAATTTTAGACACTATAGTGGGCATGAAATAAAGTTTATTGATATTCTATATAAAACAATCTATTTAGCACTTTTGAACAACTACAGTTCAATAACATAAATTCAGTAAGTCTAAATACTTAGTCTAAGTCTAAATACTGTCTTAATTCTTAGTTATTGCATAACTTCCTGTTGAATAAATACAAATGTTGGAATTTAACATATTCTAGATGTGACTTTTATTTTCATTGAAATGGATTCTGTTGCTCATGTCTGTCTCCCAGAACTTCTGTGTTGCCATGGTTACTGTCTTAGTCCATTCTGGCTGCCATGACAAAAGACCACAGAGTGGGGGCCTATAAGTGGTAAACATTTCTTTCTCACAGTTCTGGAAGCTGGACATCCAAGAACAAGACACAAGACAGATTTGATGTCTGGTGAGAGCCAGCGTCCTAAGCAGCATCTTCTTGCTCTGTGCCCGCACATGGCGGAGGAGGTGCGGAGTTCCGAGGGGTCCCCCTCGTAAGGACACTTCTCCCGTTTGTGATGCTCCTTCCTCACGACCTAAGTACTTCCCAAAGGACCTCCCTTCCTGGTTCCTTCATGTTGGGGGTTCGAACTCCATTGAACAGTTTTGGAGGGATGCAGGTATTGGATTTAGAATAGTCACCATTTTTCTGGTTTCAAGGATGAGGCTGGATGGCACCCTTGGTAATAAGTAGCATAGATTAGTTACGTGCATCTCATCTTAAAAACATGGCATAAACGATAATTGTGAAAATTCACATGTGTTAAAAAAGAAGTTGCGTGTTGTCATAGGTGCCTCGTAGCTGTGATCAGACCTTCCACAATCCCTGCACACCTCGTCGTATTGCGCTTCATTTCGTTGCACTTTATATACTGCACTTAAAAAAAAAAAAGTGAAGGTTTGTGGCAGCCCTGCATCGAGCAAGGCTATTGGGGCCATTTGTCCAGCACCTGCATGTCTGTGTCACATTTTGCTGGTTCTCGAAATATTTCAGACTTTATTATATGTGTTATGGCAATATGTAATTAGCGCTTACATCTTGTTGAAGGCTCAGATGATGGTTATCTGTTAGCAATGAAGTATTTTTAAATTTGAAAGAAAAAGAATTTTTTTAGTTTTGTGAGCAAGACAGATCACGAGTGGGGGAGGGGCAGAGAAAGAGAGGGAGACACAGACTCCGAAGCAGCCTCCAGGCCCTGAGCTGTCAGCACAGAGCTCATTGTGGGGCTCAAACCCATGAACTGCGAGATCATGACCCGAGCCAAAGTCAGACGCTAAACTGACTGAGCCATCCAGCAATGAGGTACTTTTAAAGTAAACTATGCACATTATTTTTTAGACCCAATTCGATTTGTTCTCTTATAGTAGGCTATAGTACAGTGTAAATGTAACTTCTACGTGCACGGGGAAACCAAAATTTCATTTGACTCTGCTTATTGCAGGGGTCTGGAGCCAAACCCTCAGTATCTCGGAGGTGTGTCTGCGTGGGGTTCCACGACAGATAATCAGGACATTAACAAAAAACAAAAAGCATAAGCATTTGTAGGTAGCTTGCCTTTTAGAACAAGACGCGTGGGAAGCACGGGCTCACTCGAGCAGCCTCAGTTTCCCGATGGAGTGTATTGGACCAAAGTCACGTACTCAGACGGTCTCCCCACGGATGGCTTAGCACCATCCAGGTTTCTGTCACATTCTCAAAGTCATGTATACACTCCTTTCTGGAAACTGTTGAAATAGTCTTGATACTTTTTGACGCGCAAGATGGTTTTCCCTTCCTTGGCGTCTCAAATCTTTTATCTTTTTGCCATAATCCCCACAATGTAGAAATCCCATGTTCATGATGGTAGTCATTAAAAAAATTATAGAAGAGGGGTGCCTGAAGCGGCCGTCTTCAACTCAGGTCATGATCTCACAGCTCGTGAGTTTGAGCCCCCAGTAGGGCTCTGTGCTGGCAGCTCAGAACCTGGAGCTGCTTCGGATTCCGTGTGTACGTCTCTCTGTCTCTCTCTGCCCCACCCCCACTCACACTCTCTCTCCTTCAAAAGTAAATAAGCATTTAAAAAATTAAAAATAAATAAATAAAATCACGCAGGTTGTTTATGCCTGCTCTTCGCTGTGTGAGCACACGTGCCTGATGATACTGTACAGTGAACAGCCTCATTGTGCTACGAGTGATGAGCTGGCGATTAACGGTACAAGCAAGCTTCTTCCTATTATAAAGTCATGATTAATAAACTGTTCTGTGCATCACGACCTGGGAGCAAGTCGTGAATTGATCTCTGGTTGTGCCTCCCCAGGCACTGATAAGCAGATAGCACGTTAGTTTTAATTTACCCTGTTAATTGTTAGCATTGCAGAAACAGAAATTTTCTATTTCTGTGATTGATTTTTCTATTCAAAAAACCTCAGAAGAGTGAAATCGTATGACTAATACTTTGAAATAGGCAGCAAGGTATACGGATAATTGAGGTAACATTTTGATTGGCCGTGTAGGCCAAAGGAGAGAGCAGCAGTTTAGAAATACAAAATTAAATGTATTGAGCTTCAAATAATAAACGTACTCTTTCAGAGGACCATGGTAAGGTTATACCATTCTCCTTGTCACTCTGTACTTTGTTTGCTCTTTGAGAGCAATAATAAATAACGGTTTGTTTTTTAGACACATTTGCAAAATAATGATAGTATAAGGATGATGTTTTCCATTTCTCTATTTTTCCATTAATATCACATAATGTGTTTTACTACGTAGATATTATAAGTGTGTGTATACATTTTTCAAGGGACAGAGAAACGTGAGTGCCTTCGATCCGCCACCACTGTAATACACGGATACAGTGTTTATGCACAAGTACACTTTTCACGGAACGGTGACCCCCTGAGGTCCATCATCACACTCCCTGTCAGGGAAAACGTGAGCACCCTTTCTGGAAAGAAATAAGGATCAGGAAGTGCTTTCTGGTCTCCACCCACCCCGGGGGTAACCATACAAGGTGTTTCCCTACCCCACATTTGACATGATGATCTGATGTTTTGTTTTTTGCTTTTATGGTAATATCAACATTGGTGGAACCCTAAATATCACCCGTCATTCTCCTCCTGCTGCTGGCCACTTCTCTGCTGTCAGTATAGGCATTACATTTCCTCTCCATCTACACGGATTCACTGCTGAGTGTGTCACAGTAGTGGAGATGTCATTTACAAGGGTCTCAACTTTAAAAAGTCATTAGCTACTACAGACAGAGGAAACTCAGAGGTGTTTCAGAAATGAAACATTTATGAGATATGCTTTACCTTTCTTCTTGTTTAATATTCTTGCTTAAATGACGGCACATTCATATTTCAGAGAAACACCTAGTTAGTGCTTACTGGGTATGGTTGCCTTTAAATTATGTGGGAAAATAAATTACTTTAAAATCTAGAGTCAGGCTTTCACAGAGTTTTAAACTGTTTTAAGGTGAGTTTTAAATTGTTTTTCCCTCACGTTTCCAAGGGGATTCCAATTTTTACATTGCAATAAAGTACAGTAGCTGTTTATTTCCATTTTCATTTTTATTATTTTTTAAGGGTGTGGTAAGGTAAAATGTTTGGCAAAGTGACATCCACAAGTCCATAATGTGGAAGCTGCTTGGATTAACATTTTCTCTACACACAGTCTTTTTCCTTTATAAAGGAAGGTACAATCTTTCAGCCAGTGCTTAAGAAAGCAGTAGCTTCTGAGGCGCGTGTGCTGTTGGTAAATGAGATTGCAGTCATGAGTGTGGGTAGTTATTTGTAAGTAAATCTTCTTTGCACATCTAAGAAAGGTTCTGTATCAGAAGGTTCTCTATCAAAATTACACTTGAAACAAGGGTAATTTTGCATATGAATCTCTCTCAAAAACTCCCAACCCTTTGAAAAATTGGTAGTACTCGAATCATCCATATTTTTGTCTGGGGAGTAAAGCGTGCTAAGCTCTCTCCGTGCTCTGTGTCAGTCTTGAGTACTCATTTTCGTAGTACAACAGACAGACTGAGAAAACTCCTTTTCCTGAAGGGATTACATAATCTTAAAACAAATTTTTGCTGGTTCTTTACCCTGGCCCAAAAAATCAGTGTGGAAGAGAGGGATCCCCATCCATTGACTTTCATAGGATATCAACGATATATAACAACGTCAAAGTTGTTTTGTGGGATTAATGTATGTGTAAAACTACCTAAAAATTCAGCCAACTTTTAGCAAGTATCCATATCATTATTCTTCAGTCATTCTTGTAGACCCCATACATTGCACATGCATACAATTCCTCCTTTATTCCTTAAACCAAGTACATCAAGGTCTTCTATCACATCTTACGCCAAGGACTGGACACAACAAGTTGAAAAACTTGCTATAGAACTATAGAAAGATTGACCTGCATGGAAACCAACTGCAATACAATATCATCATCATGGAGAGGCACATATGATGCCGTGGAGAAATGCACATCTCTCAAAGAAGTGTCTCTTTCCTTGTCACTTTGCTCCCTGGAACATGGTATAATGGCGTTTAATGTGAATGCTGGTCATTTTTTAAAACGGGATGACAGTACTGTTTTAATGCTGTAATTCGCCAGCAGAGAACAGTCTTCGCCCAGAGGTCCTAGAGGAAATAAAGCATGCCATAAACCACTTAAAAAAATTTCCCTAAAAATATTCTTGGTAAAGTGCCAAACTATTGTCATCTTTTAAAAAGGAGGAGTTGGGGCCATTGGCTGGCTCATTTGGCTGAGCCGCTGATGCTTGATTTCAGCTCGGGTCATGATCCCACATTGTGGGATGGAGTTCTCTCTCTCTCTGCTCCTTGCTCCACTCGTGCGCGCACTCGCGCGCGCGCTCTCTCTCTCTCTCTCTCTCTCGGTCTCTCAAAAAGATAAAAATAAATATTTAAAAAGGATTTTACTGATCATTAAACTCTGCATTCATACATAGAAACATTACTGAACAGATGGAGAAAGATATGTACTAGTGTGAAAAGTTGCATGGTGTAATTTAATGGATTGAATGTTTTATAATTTTTGTGTGAACATATAAACTTCTCTCTCTCTCTCATGTTCACTTGGGAATCATTAATGCAAAGACTAAAGATCTTTTAGAGACCATATTTTACTACAACTCCTATTAATTCAAAACTGTTGCATATTTTTATAAGAGAATGTTGGGGTGGGAGAAAGAGCTTTGAGATTAAGGCTTCTGCAGTGTGAGTCCTGGTTAAATCAACTCTATGTAAAGGGAGTCTATGTTTATCTAAGAAGTGGCTCAAGCCATGATCCAGATACTTATCAAAAGTTGGCTGAATTGATACTTTCTTCACATATTGCAATCCCATGGCGCATTAATTTTATCGATACGTATAGTCAGTGTCCTTTTCTATCTGCCCATCGGCTTATCCTGTGTATGGTTCCTCACTCCTTTCCGTGTCTCCATGTGAGGTGCCATTTGTCTTCTCCCTGAAAATCCATGAGGATTTCCCCAGGTTTTGTTTATCTGAAGATGGCGTCCTTGTATTACAGGATTGCCTAGGCTGGCGATCATTTTATTACAGGTGTATAAAGGTCTCACCGGTTACCTTCCCGCTTCCATTTTTCCAAAGAGAAACCCGTCCTCAGCCTAGGTGCCCCTTGGACACCTGTTCTAGATGACAGATTTTAAGGTCTAACTTCCTAGTTGGATTTGTTCTGTATGTATCCAACCTTTCAACTTCTGTGTTACTTAATGTCTTTAATCAGTTGTGGAAAATCACCTGCCGTGGTCTCTTCAAATATTGCTTCTGCTCCATTTTATTTCTTTTCTTTTTATGGAGAGACGCCATTTACTCTTTCTCCCCGTACCCCTCTTCTCAGACAACCGTTCTTCATTTCCCATTATTTTCTCTATTTTGGGAATTTTGTCCTGACCTTTCTTCTAGGTCTCTAATGCCTTCTTCTTTGCCTAATCTGCTACTAATTTACTTATTTTATTTTTCATTTAAGCTATTGCATTTTTTCAATTGAAGAATTTCTGTTTGATTTATTTTTGCTACAGATGCCAATTCTCCCCTGACTTTTTTTATCCAGTCTTCTATTTTCTTGAGCATATTAATCACAGTTGTTATAAAATCAGCTCTTGATAACTTCAGTATCTGGACTTCCTGTGACTCTCTCTGTAATCTGACTGTTCCCACTCTGTGATCCTTTGCTTTTCTTCTACATTGCTGGAGATATTGGAGATAGACGTGCATGAATTTGACCAGAGGACCCTCTGAGGAAGACGCTCTAGGGATCAGTTGAGACTCTGGATGATGCTATATTGCCCCGAAGAGGGTCTACTTTTCCTTCCAACAGGAAGTTCAACCCAGCAGACCACCTAATACAACCTAAATGTGAGCACAGGTCTGTTTCAGGTGGGGCCTTAATGGGGTTCGCACCCGACTAAAAGGCCTGTAGGGATTAGCACCAACTAAGAGCTTCCTTCATGAACCTTAAATTCCCTTCTTTTCCTCACTCTTGTGAGACTTCAGGAACACTGGTTGGCTTCTCAGTAGATGTTTACTGACTGGCCGGTGCCAGAGGTGGGAGGGAGCTCACCCCTGGCTTCTTTCCTCTTGTCATTTTGATTCTTCCAGTTGTCACTGCCTTTACAAGCCACCCATCCCTTCAAAGCGGTCATCATCTTTGTATACAGTTGATCTACGTTTCCTAATCGAATTCAGCAGGAGTCCTGGTTTGACAGAAGCTGTTCTATTGCAGCCAAACAACGTGAACTGAGGGACTTTATTCAGGTCAGTCCTCTGCGGCTACAGCAGCGACTTCAAAGTGCTTATGATGTGCCAGGTGCAGCACAGACATCACGTCTGTCCTCTGTCACTACAGGCGTGGAGGGATGGAGATAGGACTCACAGACTGCTAACAGAGCGACTCAGTGACCGTGACGGGCTCAGAAGCCAGACCCAGCGGGGTCCTTGCCTCTGCCCTGCGCTGGCATCTCAACACGCGAGTGTCCCAAACACTTCCCTTTCCTGGATTTGAACTTGTACTGCCCAGCTGGCCTCTGAGACTCCCCACACCACACTCTCTCTTTGGCTGACTGTGCTATGTGGTTCACTTGAAGTTGATTGGGGGCCGTTGGGAGCAGGTTTGATGCCATCTGGAGATGGCTTCCATGTAGGTGGGAGCTCGGGCCCAGGCTTGCTGGCTTCTTTGCCCGGAGCCCAGCAATGACAGTCACTGCTCTGCAAGTTCCTGGCCACTTCCAGGGTCATTGGTGTGCCAGGAGCCGCACGGAGAGTTCTCAGATTGTCGCTATAAGTCTCCTGCTCTGGGGCCCTCTCAGGGGCCCAGATGGAATACAAGACATCCTCTTTTCAACTATCTCTTTTTTAAAAAACTGGGGAATTAGGGGCATCTGGGTGGCTCAGTCGGTTAAGCATCCGAGTTTGGCTCAGGTCATGATCTCACGATCCATGAGTTTGAGCCCTGTGTCAGGTTCTGTGCTAACAACTCAGAGCCTGGAGCCTGCTTCAGATTGTGTCTTCCTCTCTCTCTGACCCTCCCCTGCTCATGCTCTGTCTCTCTTTCTCTCTCTCTCTCTCTCTCAAAAATAAATAAATGTAAAAAAAAATAAAACTGGGGAATTAGTTCCTCTATACACTCCTTTCTAGAACATGAATCATTTTACAAAATTTTTTTAAACTTTTATTTCTTTGAGGGGGAGAGAGACAGCAACCATGAGACGGGGAGGTCCAGAGAGTGATGTGGAGAGAGAGAATCCCAAACGGATTCCACATGGCCTGTGTGGAACCCGGTGTGGGGCTCGAACTCAGGAACTCTGAGATCATGACCTGAACTGAAATCAAGAGCCAGCTGCTTAACAGACTGAAATATGAATCTTAATGAAATATTGAGTGTTGATACAGTGCTTGCTGAAATCTATCTTATAGTTTTAAAATAAATATATGAACGGCATACATTTTACATAAAAGATGATCTCATATCCAAACACCATTCTATTTACAAAATAGAAAACAACCCCAGATGAGATCTGCCAAACTGAAAAGGATAAAACTTAGGCATCTTGTTTTATACATATAGCTAAAAAAATTCATATTGACAGGCAATAGAGTTTAATTAAATAAGAGTATATTAAATTCACAATATTTTATTACTTCCCTCTATTTTTGCTTTGTTCTTTTTGTACGTAAAATAAATATTGTGCCATGCCTAAGTATTTTTAAATCTAATTTAAAACAATTTTTTTCCTTGCCAGGCTGCCTCTATTAGCAAGTCAACTAAATTTACAAACACAATTTATTATTCATAAACCCTATCCTTGAAAAAAACCTCTTTCTACCTTTCATTGATTAATTAAAATCATCTTCCCTCTTTACCTTGCATGTTTTAAAATGATTTTCCATTCCTCCCTTGTTCCACGGACTCGCCCTTGGAATACACGGACTGAGCTCGCCAACTGTGTTCTTTCTCAACACCTAACAGAAATTTGACAATTTAATTGACTCCAAGGAGACGCCAGGCACGATGGCAAGGAAAAAAGCAACAAGTTATCCACATCCACGAGTTGAAAATCCAGTCTAGAGCAGAGGAGATGCACAAGAGAGAGTGAGCTATAATTAACGCCTTCGTGAAAAAATCCAGTTAGGAGAGCACCAAAGAGAAAGACACTTCTTATTTTGGTTGACATAATTGGGGGCAGCTTCGCGGAGGTATAACACTAGCTTCAAAAGACATGTCGCTTTGTCATTAACTGAAGCAGAAGACTCGTTTGATGGTTCGGATGGAGAACCGGGGGAGAGCGAGTGGTGGGGTAAGATTCGGAAGAGGGAAGGTGAGCAACTTGTGTGAGACCTCAGATGGGGCTAAGAACTCAGACTCCGGAACCTGACCACCTGACCCTGAACGTGGGCTTTGCCACCTGTAACTGTGTGATGGTAGGGAATTTCTGTACCTTCTCTGTGCCTCTGTTTCCTCACCTGGAAGGTGACTGAGATGGTACTTAGTATGACTTAGCAGTACACTAAGGCTTAAAGCAGTACCTAGTGTATATAGTAAGTACCATATGAGTGTTTGATAAACTTAGAAACTAGATATTTTGTTTTTCTTTCTGTCTCTCTGTCCACACCCCCCACACACGTATACACACACACACACACACACACACACACACACACAAACAGGAAAACACATTCGAGTATGTATTGATCAAATTATTACTATAAAGCTAGATGACTGCTCACAAGGATAGAGCGGTACATAAGATAATTAAAAATAAAATATACTTTTACAAATACACAACTTAAAAGTCGTGGCCACAGCCATGCACTCAGGTTATGCACTTAGTTATACGATTAGCAGATTTAGACAAATTAAGCAAATATATGCAGTTGGAAAAACTTTGAGACTTGAGTCCCAGAATTGGACAGAAACACAGAACAGAGCAGTGATGGAGTTAAGATTGGGAAGTCAGATTGGCGTCAGGACGATGGACAGTGTTTTCCCACAGAGGAGTCCTTCCAGAACAGGACAGAAGATCACCGCCTTGATGAAGATTTTCCTGATTCCTCAGAGTGTCCTCAGATTCTTCTCTGCATGACATGCACATAAAGTGCCTTGTTTCATTTTTTTTTTTTAATCGAGAGCTTTTTCTTTATGTTCTCCTCCCTCCTTTTTTAACCTATTTGTCTGGAAATCTAGAAATTCCTTTCAGTGTCTTAAACTGCCTTAAACGTGATTATCATTTAAATATAAATGTTTCAGGGGGCCCCCGGGGGGCTCAGTCAGTTGAACACCTGACTTTGGTTCAGGTCATGATCTCACAGCTCCTGAGTTCGAGCCTTGCCTTGGGCTCTGTGCTGACAGATCAGAGACTGAAGCCTGCTTCCAATTCTGTGTCTTCCTCTTTCTCTGCCCCTCCTCGATTTGTGCTCTCTTTTGAAAATAAACATTAAAAAACTTTCACATTTCACATTTTTTAATGTTTATACGTTTTTCAGCATAATTAATGAGAAGGTGTTCTTTTAGAAGGTTAATTATAAGTAAGCATATTGATCTAATATTTTGCAAACTTTTTACAAGATAACTGAAAAAATCTAGTAAAATGGGCTTTCTGACATGGCTCGACTCCAGCTTATAGTAACAGATTTTAAACAAAATGGGAAATGAATAATATTCTAAATGTCTTTGAAAGGATCTGTGCTTATTAAATTCACGTTGGAAAACACCATTTACCCCCTTTAAAATGCTTTTTATTCCAGCTTCTGATTAAATGTGACAAACTTTGATCATAGATGGAAAAAATGCTGGAAACAATCTTTGAGTTAAATTGTGAGCATTTGCAAAGTAGACTTTTTTTTTTTAATGGGCATTGATTAATTGTCAGTTCTATTGCCAAGTTCTTGGCTCACCAAGTACCTGATCCCTGGAAGTCCAAAACTTGCTGAGAAACTGGATCCATTTGGTTTTTTCCCTGGCCACCGAGTGCCATACTTGAACCTATGCTTGGTTCCTGTGACTGGATAAATTTACCATATTTATTCATTAAATGCATATTTATTCAGGGTCTGCCATGAGCCAGGGAATTTGCAAATCAGGGAATGTAGTTCTAAAGACCTATTCTTTATTCTCAGTGAGCTTCCAGTCAAGTGTAGGCAAATAAAATAAGATACACGCGGAAATGCTCCAAGAAGGTACAATGGGGCAGCGCTCGGAGGGAGTAATTTGTCCTGCTTAGAATGAGTTCAGGGAAAAACCTTCAGAGAGGAAGTGAGGTTTACACTGGGCTGTGAATAATGAGTGTGACTCACTTGCTGAGGAAGAAAAGGTCCTGGTGCCCGGAACCCCACACTGAACACCGGACAGGCTGGAGAGGTCGTGAGAGGAAGACACGGGTGGCCGGGGGCTTCATGCATCCTGAGCTCGGATTTCTAACTGAGAGCCATGCATCTGTGTCAGAAACCAAAACCCGCAGAGCAAGGAGATTCACTACTTGGAGGAGGCGCTCAGAGCAAGTACCACTGGCTCAGTAGCTCATTCTGAAAGAGAGACTCCAAAATATTTGGGGGCATCCTTATTATAATAAATTACAAGGTCCCCCACAAAGACAGCTCTGACGAAGTCAGCCAGTGTGAAGTGCTTAGCCGTCCATTGGGTGAAAATGTCCCCTGTCACCTCGTGTGGATTTTGATCCATACAAAAAGGAAATTTGAAATCGAGAAATAAAATCAGTACAAGAGGAAGCTAAAGAAACCGAGAAAATTAGTATATATTTTATGCATGTCATATATAAATATACAGATCATCATGTAATCCTTGACCTGTTCACCATAAGGCGATACTAAAGAAAGAAAAAAATTGTGATTTAATACCTGTCACCATGGAAATAGGTCCACACTGTGTTTATTGAATTAGAAAATTTAACTGAGAGCTTTGGGGATTTATACATGCATAAATCTAAATAATCATCTGGTTAATTCTTGAAAAATATGTTTAATCATAACTGAAATACATAACTAAACCCATGTGGAAAAACAGAAGATAAAATTAGATAGTTTTAAGTATTAACACTTAGGTAAATTTCTGTAAGTATCTTAATATTTGAATTGGGATGCGTGTGGATAAATATTAACATATATTTATAAAAAGTTGAAGTAAATTTGGGGAAATCATTTTCCATCTTTCAACAGTTAAAACAAAGCAATTATTTTATGAATTTTTTTCATTTATTAAAGCATACAAGTACCTATATGTAAAAATAAATGCCAATTCCAAAGGATGCATGCATCCTGGGTTTACTGCAACATTATAATAGCCAAACTACAGAAGCAATGCAAGTGTCCGTGTATCTACAAACAGAAAAGGAAGATGTGGGGTGTGTGTAATGGAAGATTACTTGGCTATAAAACAGAATGCTATCTTGCCATTTGCTGCAACATGGGTGGACCTTGAGGGTATAATGTTAAGGAAATAAGTCAAAGAAAGGCAAATACCACATGGTTTCATTCATATGTGGAATTTGATTCAAAATGACAAAAGAGACTCCTGCCCCCTAAAAAATGGCTCACATACAGAGAACAAACTGGGTTTGCCAGTGGGAAACAGAGGGGTCAGTGAACTAAATAAGGGAATTAAGAGGCACCAACTCAAAAATTTTCAAAGTAAACAAGTGGCAGAAATAATATAGTATAGGAAATATAGTCAATAAGATGGTAATACTTCTTCTTCATGATAGATGGAGACCACACTTCTTGTGGTGAGTACTGAGTCATGTATAGAGTTGTTGAATTAGTGTTTTACACCTGAAACTGATATACTCTGAATGCCAATTATATTTTGATAAAAACAGAACAAAACCATGGGTCCCTGCATGTAAAACAGAAGCTCAGCACGTCTGATACACAGTGATACCTCCACACTACCAAAAGGAAATGCCATATGGGCTCCTTGCTCTCTTGGTATAGTGGAAGAGAGTTCTCGATGAGACACTCTGTGAATCTATATATGCTTTGCAACCGTGTTAAGGACTATGAAGGAAATGCAACGAGAAGATTTACCAAGAAGAGATCATCTGGTCCAGGCAGTGAAGTGAAGAAAGATATCTTCTTTAGACTGAAGGATGGACAGGGGTGAATTTGAGAGAAAAGAATGAGGAGAGGGACTCTAGGTAGAACCTCAAGGCCAAAGGAAGATGGGTACTTGGGTGGGGGTGCCGGGAAGTGTTTGGAGCCCAGGTGGAGTAGGGATTGGGACAGGATGAGCCTGATGGCTAAGGAACAGCACATTTCAACAGAGCTCCAGGGTCCTCTCGTCCCTTTGCCTTTGCCTGTGTCTATGAAGAGAGATGAGTGAGAAATAAAGAGCAGACACAGTCCAATCATAGTGTGCTGGGAAGACCTCGTGAGCAGACATGAATGGATGTGGGAAGGTCACTTAGTGAATAATGGCCAGTGTCCATCCAAGATAGAATGGCAGCTTGGACTGAGGAGGTGCTGATGTAGGCAGAAGTGAACAGATCTGCAAACTTGGTGATGTGATGTAGGACTGATTTATATACTTAACAGCCTCTGTGGTTGAGAAGGGGGAAATGCAGAGGAATGAGCTTGTCAGCAGAAGGCTCTTGAACTGGCCTAGTTGAAAGACTCAGCTGGCCTGGGACCAGGCAGTAGTTGAAGGAAAATGTCAACAAGAATATTTTAGGAAGGTCTGGAGTGCAAGAAAAATAAGAAAATCAAGAATAGGACTCTTGTCCCTTAAATCAATATGTTTTACGTCTTCAGAACAGCCCTTGCATTTAGACAATTTTGTTCTTATTTTATAATCAAGGGAAGTAGAGTTCAAATAGGTTATGCAACGCGTCAGAGCTAGTCAGTCATGAGAGCAGTGTTCACTCTGGAAGTTGGATTGACAGCAAAGCGAGTGCTTTTCCTTTGCACCCTGATGCCTCCCTGAAGATCTCATTCTTTCTTTACTGATGTTTGGAAAAGTTCAATGACCTGCCAAAAGTCACATAAACAGATAATAAATAGTGGAGACGGTTTCACAACCAGGGTGTATATTTCTGAAGTTCCCCATTTCTTACCTCAGGTTTAACATTAATGCATCCTCTTCTGGCCACTGTATAGAATGACGTCATGACATAAACAAGAGCAGAGTGACACCAATTACTTGGGGAATTAATGAGAATCATCTTCATTTTTTAATTGCAATGGGACACACTACTGTATGCTCAGGAGAATCATAAGTAACCTTGGAAGAGGCAAAATAAAAAGATAGGATTCTTGGCTTTACTTGGTTGAGCGTTGGTGCTCCATAAATATTTGCTGAATGGAAGAATGAACAATGCACCTTGGTCATTAATGCGTTCTGGCCAGATTCTATCCTCTGATAAATCATGACTATACTTTGAAGAACTTTGTTCTCTAGGGGCCATTTTTTCCCTGATAGTTACTGATGAAACATGCTTCTAAAATGAAGTTTCACTTAACTAATATAATGGAGGTCATTAAGAATGGTTTATGTATAGCCAATATTGAAACAATATATTAAAAGTGTATATGGTATTTGATCATCAAAAGCTTCATTTGGATTATGTCTTGTAACAAAAGGCACATGAATTTAAAAGTTTTTTATTTTTGTTTGGCTTTGTGTTTATTTTTTAAATTTTTTAGAAATTTAAATCCAAGTTAGTTAGCATATGGTATAATGATTTCTGGAGTAGAATTTAGTGACTGATCAGTTATATATTACACTCAGTGCTCATCCCTCGTGCCCTCCTGAATGCCCGTCAGCCATGTAGCCCATCCCCCCACCCAACCTCTCTCCAGCAACCCCCAGTTTGTTCTCTGTATTCAAGAATCACGGTTTGCCTCTCTCTCATTTTTAGATTATTTTTGCTTCCCTTCCCCTACATTCATCTGTTTTGTTTCTTAAATTACACATAGGCATGAAATCATATATTTGTCTTTCTCTGATTGACTTATGTAACATAATGCACTCTAGTTTCATCCACATTGTTGCAGATGCCAAGATTTCATTCTTTTTGATTGCCAAGTATTATTCCATTCCATATATATGTACATACATGTATATATCTATCTATATACACACATATACACACACTACTTCTTTCTCCATTCGTCAATGGACATTAGGACTCTTTCCATAATTTGACTGTTGTCAGCAGTAAACATTAGGATTCATGTTCCCCTTCAAATCAGCATATTTGTATCCTTTGGGTGAATTCCAGCAGTGCAATTGCTAGGTTATAGGGTAGTTCTATTTTAAAGTTTTCGAGCACCCTCCACACTGTTTTCCAGAGTGGCTGCACCAGTTTGCATTGCATT
The DNA here is from genome assembly GCA_004023845.1 of Helogale parvula. Taxonomy (NCBI): domain Eukaryota; kingdom Metazoa; phylum Chordata; class Mammalia; order Carnivora; family Herpestidae; genus Helogale; species Helogale parvula. Next base: position 122,464 of record PJEM01003322.1, read on the forward strand.
GATTTTAGAAGGCACAATACAGAGACTGCAGGGTTTTGTTGTGACTTGTCAGTATAGCTCATGATGGTCTACTGCCGTGGTTAGTTTTGAAGGGAGGACTATTTTTCCCGCAAGTCTGAAAGAGTTAGTTAATTTAGCTGGCTCATGTATCTAGAATTCTTTAGCTGGCTCCTATTCATGTGTTCACAAACACATGCATGAAGGCACAGGGAGCATTTGAATACGAATCGTCCTTCTATTAGCCAGTCACATCTTACAAACCTGTACTTGTATGATTAACACCCTGTCAGGATGGGCTCTGTGCAAGCGCTACCCAAAGCACCGAGACCCAACGTTAAGTAAGAGTCCTTGTGCCCTGGCAATCTCTGCTGGAAATAAAGGTGTAATTCACGCTGTTGAGTAGTGGAACCCGTTAAAAAGAAAAAGAATAAAAACTCTTACTAAGCACATGTAGGTGGAATCTGAATTGATGGCAAATGGTAAGTGGCTCATGCAGTGTAACTTTTTCCCCCCTTTCTGGTATATGATAATTTTATGACCAGCAATATTTTAAAATAAGTACAGGGAAGATTATACATATCATTAACATTACAGTCGAGCCAGCTAAAGTGGGTTGTGAAATCGACGTCTGGCCAAAAGAACCATAATCCTTCATCAGGCCAACAGTAGGACATAATCTCACATTATTTGCTGAAATCACTCGTTCTGGGGGGTTTTAGGCTCAATTTAGTAACAAATTCAGGCAGGTGAAAATAAAGGCAAATTTTCACAGCTTCTCTGTGATTTCTAAGTTATAGGTGGAAAAAATAGGACAGTGGCGCTGCTCACTTACTTTTGTCCTTTCAGGAGACATGGTGAGTATCTCTTCTTCTGGAACAACTATTTGAGTTTCTGGAATAAAACTGGTCTTTTCCAACTTGATGCTGGTTATATTCTTGTTGGTTTTCTTTTTAATAAACACTTTCTATTTAATATTAAAATAAACTATTTTACCATGTCTGAGAAATAACACATTATTACCATTGTAGTTAATAAAATATTTATTCTTCCATTCCTGCCTTTACTTAGAACATGATGAAATAAAACAAAAGATACGTGTGTATATAATTTTTTAAGTATTCACAGACTGCTGTGGGTGGGGCCAGGATGCTGTGGTTTGTCTTTAAAACAGAATATTTTGGGGGCACATAGGTGACTTAGTTGAGCATCGGACTTCAGCTCATGATCTCACAGTTCATGAATTTGAGCCCCGCATCGGGCTCTGTGCTGACAGCTCAGAGTCAGGAGCCTGCTCTGGATTCTGTCTTCCTCTCTGTCTGCTCCTCCCGTGCTTGTGTTTCTCTCTCTCTCTCTCTCTCTCTCTCAAAAATAAATAAACATTAAAAAAATAAAACAAATATTTTTATGGGTAGGTTAATTTTTGTAAATGACTCTTATAAACTCTTTTTCTACTCCTTTCACCAAAAAACAACTGTTCTTTGAATAAGGCATACAGGATTTGGTTTGGAAAAGTCATGTTTTTTCTAAGGTTTGCTCAAGTATTACTATTGCTAGAGTTTATTACTATTGCTAGAGTTTAAGGTGTTAGATATCCCCAAACTCATTTTTTTTAACCTTGGGAAAGTTTCAGGCCCGTAAATATATTTTGAAGGAAAGTTTTGAGCCGTTTAAACAATAAGCCCTAGAGATCTTTGACATCATGTTTTGCTAGTAAATTTGTAACCAGATATTAAAATATAGTTATGTTAGTTAGACCCAGTGTTCCACACAAAATATTTGGACCAGTCTGTTATATACATACACACACACATATGTATATATATACACACACATATATGTATACATATATATGTACATACATATATATTCAAAAATCTTTTTTTAATGTTAGAGAGCATGAGAGTGCAAGCACACAGGCAGGGGAGGGTCAGAGAGAGAGAGGGAGTTACTTCCCAGCTCAAACCCTGCTTGGCAGGGATCCGAGACATCCTTATTCTTAGTAACATTTAGGACAGGGCCACAAACTCCAAAGCTAGGATGGGCTCCTGATGTGAATACCTAAAGGAGTCACACATTCTACAGTCACAATTTACATATTAAAGAAGACTTTCCTCCACCTTTTGCAGCAAGCAGCTAGCTCTTTCCTCTATTTTTAGGTTTTACATTTTAAGTAAAGAAAGACTTAATTGTTTTCAAAAAACACTTCATGAACTTGAGCACATGTACAAGAACACAGCCAGGCCAGGGAGATGACAAATGGGAAATCACTCAGCCACTGGGGAGAGAGGCAAGCCATGCCCTGGGGTGGTTGTATGCAAAGTGGTCATTGTTTAAGAGATTCCAGAAATCTGGGTTCATTTGAGAAATCTCCCAATCCTTAAGTTGGATAAAACAAATCAAATGGTGTTTAAAACACCTCAGGAATCTTCACTATGCAGGTCGAACGTAACCACATTTATAGCACAGACTTTTCCTCCATGTGAAAAACCTCTGCAACAGAAAGTAGAATCAATTTCTTAATATGCATTTATTTTTACTTTGATGGAAGGTGGTTAGCTAGCTTATTGACTGAGTTTACTTTGGGCATTTTGGAAGGCACACACATTTTTCCAGATGTCCTAAAACAATTGATGGTCTGCTGAACTTGTGTTTACCTGAGACTTTTTTGGGAGTTAATAATGTTGACTTGCCGGAGGCTCTGGCATGTGTCTAAAGGTCGGAGCAAGATTGCTGGTTGTCTGTGACCTGGACATCTTTTCCGGGGCTGGGCACCAATTAGTTGTTGCATCTTCTTATATCTGGTATTTCTGACATGTCCTAAGTTTCTTTAATTTAATTTTATTTATTTTATTTTGAGAGAGACCACACATGCAAGCAAGGGAGGGGCAGAGAGAGAGAATCCCAAGCCGACGCCACTCTATCAGCACAGAGCCTGATGTGGGACTCAAACTTATGTGGGATCTCAAACCATGAGATCATGATGTGAGCTGAAATCAAGAGTCAGATGTTTAACCTATGGAGCCACCTAGGTGCCCCTTTCCTAAGTTTAATAAACTTAGATTTTTTAAAGTACTAATTCATAGTAAAGGTATGCACATTTTTGTTTCATTTTTTTTTTATATTTTCATGTAATAATTATACTTCTCCTTGCTCCCTAAGTGACCCTATACTTGCTGAATAAATGTCTGGTTACATCTGTCCATAACGGGATGAGTTGATGTACAACCTCAACTTCTTTTCATTACAGTTTAAAATAATTCACTAATTTGGGAGCTAGGTTTGTCTCACTCCTTTGGCTTCTGTTTTCTCTTCGTGTTCCCATTTCGTGGAGGTCCCCCATTGATCTTGTTGATTCTTCCATTGAGGAGTATGACGTTTCTTTGCTAATGTAGTTAAACCAGTGGATTTCCTCTGTGGAAAACTGGTATGTGACTATGTCTAGGGCTTCTGATTCTTCCTGCTCTGTGTCCCCTGCTGATACTTAGCTGACTCTGCTTCTCTTGGTTGGTTACACCAGCACTGCTGCCCTCGACCTGTCCTGCTCTGTCAGGGAAGTGTCCCCCCATCTTCCTAGATAGTTGACGTCTCCTTTCAGGCTACATTAAATAGTTATGGCCTTTCTTTGTGTGTGTGTGTGTGTGATTTTAAAACATTTAGTTCTTTGTGCTAGCAAGATGGGACCCAGGAGGGCTGGCAAGTGTACAACGCCTGACCTTGGTGGATATGTGGTGCGGTGATAACCCTGCCTTCACCACGCGCCGAGCGTGGCTCTGAGACAGTCACCCTGTTTCTCTGTGACACCCTCCCATCACCTACGGAACAGGCATACCCTTATCCACACCTGCCCCACTAGATCAAATGCCAGAATATAGGTAAAATGCCAAGTGCAGTGTCTGGAAAAGAATAAGCGTTCTTTGATTCTAATAATATAATTTTTATTATATACAAATTTTAAATTCACGTTAATAGGTATGAGTTGAACACATGACACCCAGCATCTGTCTGTTGCCTTTGCATCTCCAGTGCTCACACAACGTCTTGTGGACAGTGTGCATTCAGCCCCTACTCACGACTGTGCTGTGGTTTGAGCCTTTTCCTGCCCAGTGTTCTCTTCCTTCTGTCCTGGTACAGGTGCTGGGCCTGCCTGTGGTATGAAGGCTCTTCCTAACTAGTCCCGTTTGCTCCCCCTCAGCCTCCACGAGAAGCATCCCCAGATTTCTCATACATCCGAGCCCATCTTGGCATCTGGCTCTCAGACGACCCAGACGGACCCACTTACCTAAGGTCTATTTCCATGGACCATTTTGGTTTGGTAAAACTGGTTCCATTTACCAGCAGAGAGTGGATTGAAGAGGGATGTGACCGAATGGAAGAGTTTTTGGGTCAAGGAAGAAATGATAGTAGCTTGTTCTGTGGATTGGAATTCAGTAGATGGATTTTAAATATACCGTGTTGGATTTTGTTATCTGACTACATGACCTGGGTGGGTATGAGTTCCAGGTAGTTCTGCCAGGAAAATAATTGCTGCCTGGTAAGAAAGTCTAGTCATAAAGCTGATGTGCAAGGGGTTGGCTTTGCTTTAAATTGTGCACTGACAACAGGACTGTTGAGCTCTTTGTGAATGACCAGGAAGATTGATGGAAATCTGTACTCAGCATCTTTGCTTTGTAAAATTTACTGACCTTTGGGTGTAAGTTACATAAATATGAATTATTAATAACTTCACTATATCCTTGGACATTGAGGTTATAACTTTTATACAACATTGAGGTAATTATGTAAGTTTCTATCAGTAACATAAAAAAAATTCTAACACAAATGGATACAAGTTTCCCAGAATTTAATCTGAGCTCATTCCTTCCACTTCTCTAAAAGTACTGTATCCCTAGCTTTGCTTTTCCAAGACCACATGCCTTCGCCCCTTCTTTATTTTCTTATTAATATGGCCTACCAAATGCCGTATTTTCTTATATATATTGAGAAAAAAGTATATGAAGATTCAAAAAATAATTTTATGACATAACCAAAAAACAAAAACTGGCAATTGCAAAATCATCTAGAATTCCATAATTCAACATGGAATTATTATTTCTACATTTATTTTTTAGACTCCCCCCCAACTATAGGTTTATTTGATTTAAGATAATAACAGAATTGAGGTGCCTGGGTGGCAAGAATCCCAACTCTTGATGGTCATGATCTCAGGGTCATGAGATTCAGCTTCATGATGGGCTCCGCACTGGGTGTGAAGCCTGCTTGGGATTCTCTTTCTCCCTTTCTCTCTGCCTCCCTTCCACTTGCAGTCTCTCTAGTTCTTAAATACATTAATAAATACACAATAAAGACAATATGTCCATAAGTTGACAATATATATAGAGTCCATACCTCGGTTATAAGCAAGTACCTATTTAAATACTTGGCTTCCAGTAAAATACTCACATGGAGGGGGAGAGTAAAGCATGCACTTTTCATTTCTTCTCAAATATAAGCTCAGGTACTGAGCAGAAGCATACAAAGAATTCCAAGACCCATGCATATAAACTCAAGAAACAACAGCATCTTCACCAAGTAACTAACCTTGGGCAAAATCAAATAAAGGAGTTCAGAGAAAGATATATGAGGATTGCTTGAAGTCCCTAGGTCAAGGTAGAACTGGTCTTCAAACGGTGGTTGCTTAAGGATCTTTCATGCGTTAATGGAGCCTCATAAAAATCTAGGCACTTTGTATTTTCCAGTCGAAATGCAACGGGCACTTAAGCTGATGACTAGGTTTAAAGGGGGAGAAGTTTTAAGGGTTACTGATTGAATGAACTTCATAACACAGTTGTATGGATGGTGTAAAATAGGGGAAAAGTAAGGAATCATGTTTTTAGGTGAAAATGCTCCCAAAGTGTTTATTTGCTGTGCCTCTAAGTGTGGATACTCACCAGGTCTTCCGTATCTCTCCTGATTAAACTTTACCATGGTGGGGATTTCTGCCCAAACCTTACCACCTTATAGTCCCACTTGGCTGTTGTTATGGCTCCTCTTTGCCCATAAGATAATCCAGGCATTATGTCATATAACGGCCTTCCAACCTGGGCCACGGGAGGCTTTCAGTGAATGTTTGTTGAAATCATTGATTATTTACTCAGTTTAATGTAAAGTGGTGTTAGCTTCAGCCCAGGGATCTGTATTTCAGGCCAAAGGCAGCTAGCGCTCTTTAGTGCAAATGATGCTTCCTTACTGTTTTTGAGTTTTACAACAGGTATTCGTAGATTTTCTAAGACTGGGTACAAAATAAATAAAAGCACCAAATGTGAACTCCTTTTCCACTGTCTGAATTCTCATGTTGAATAAACTGTGAGTATGAAGTAGGGCTGTGCTAAAGGATGAAAGGAAGAAAGAAACTCTAATCTCAAAGTGGAGTGCTGGGCCAATTTTATACGTAAACATCTCTGTCTGTTTGGTGTATACAGATTACTGTCCTCCTTCCAAGCCGTCTTCCTTCCTACTTCCTTCTCTCCCTCCCTCCCTCCCTCCCTGCCTTCTTCTTTCCTTCCTTCCTTCCTGGCCTCGGATTTCTTTTTACCCTGCCCCAATTTTAAGCATATTTGTATTGTCACTTTACTGACTTCATTCATATACTGTAAAAGATTAACTTCATTTCCCCATTGAAAATATCTCTGCAATAGTTTAAAAGATAGAATAGATGTACCTTTTAAAATCATATGTCCTTTTATTTCAAAAAGGGTTTTAGGTGGATTATAATCTCTTATATTCTGAGAAAATGCTACTCAATTCTATCTTGGCATTTCAAGGCGTATCTTGGATTTTCTTTTCCTTCTTCTTTTAAAAAGTGTGACAGCCTATGCCTGTAATAATAAAGCCTTTTGCTTTTGCAAAAAAAAGAAAAAAAAATAAAAATAAAAAATGTGAACCTACTGATTTTCATAGATATATATATAGACCAGTTGGATCCCTTTAGTTTATAGGACTGAGAAGTTATAAGAATAGCATTAAACATTAATTTTCCCATGTCAGTTGTGAACTCAAGACCTCAAAGTCATCACCAAGGTCTAATCAATTGAGTTAATCCAGGTAGGAAAAAGCAAAATCGACCTTATCTCGTTGCCCAGGGTATGTCAGGAATTGCATGGTGGCAGTGTTTTATAGAGCGTGTTTCATGACCCATGAGTGACTCTGTTTAAAAATGGTTCATGGAAGTTAAATTTGAAAAACGCTACATAATCCCAATGTTAGAGATTAGTAATGCATATTAGTTAACTTAAGTCAGCATAAAGCAAATAAATAGTTTTGGGGTTTGTATTTATATCAAATAGATTTAGTGACAGCATTGTGGTTTATACTTTACTATTAACATTCTCTTGAACGTGTTGAGAAAAAAATGAACAAGACTATCTTAGTCACACAGTTAACGATTTTTCTTTTCCATAACTCTGGCGGAAATTACACTGAAAGGGAGTGGCGGGCTTTTCTATTTATTTTCTTTATATGAGAATATTCTTTAACACTTGTGAACTGGAATAGTGTATGTTTCTGGCTGAATCTGACTCAGAAGTCTAGGCCACTAAGAATTACAGGCTCCTGAAACCTCTTGGTTGCTGAAGTAGACTCCTGTCTTCACTGATTGAGTTCTGTTGATAGGAGTAGTATTTCCTTGGGAAGAATTAGAAAACCCAGAGGGAAGTAACTCACACCTCTAAACCTGGAGATAACAGGGATCCTTCCTGGAGGCAACTGTACCATGAGAAGTTAGGGTGCATGTGGAGAAGGCAGGAGCCCCTCCATGAGGGGATGCACACCTCATCTATCTCAGAACTGCCCCTGATTTGGCTGTGCCCCCAACTACAACCCGCCCAAGATGTTTTCTATTCAGTGTCACCCATCAGAAAATCCCAGAGTTACCCATGACTGTCTCCTCCTCACCACTCATGTCCATTTCCCTACCACATCCAATGTCCACTTGTTTTCCCTTATGGTCACGTGTGCTTATGTTTCCCCCTCTACCAGCCTCTTCATATCCGAGGACACTCCTGTTCCAGTTTCTGCAGTCTCCTACACACTGGTCTTCCAGAATCTGTGCTCACCCTTACCCCATAGGTCTGCCACTGAACCAGAACGATCTCTTCCAAACATGACAGTGGCCACCTTCTTCACTGATTAAAACATTTAGGGGCACCTGGGTGGCTCAGTGGGTTAAGTGTCCAACTTAGGCTCAGGTCATGATCTCAGGGTTCGTGAGTTCGAGCCCCGTGTAGGGCTCTGTGCTGACAACTCAGAGCCAGGAGCTGCTTCGGATTCTGTCTCCCTCTCTCTATCTGCCCCTGCCCCACTCATGCTCTGTCTGTCTCTCTTTCAAAAAATAAATAAACATTAAAAATTAACCTTTAAACAACATTCCATTCATCTTAAAGACCCATATCTCTGCTATGGCCTCTTGAGAATTGCATCATCTTGCCCTTACCAACATTTCTGCCTTTCCTGCACCTGCCCCCTGGTTCCAAGGTCTTCATGAGCCATCGGGGGTCCTTTGAGTGGGCTAGGCTGGCTCCATAACACGGAAGTGGTAGTGTTTTCTATCACCCTCTTTCCTGGAAAACAGCATCCCACATGCATGATTATGTGCAGTTATCACCACTTGGGCTCCTTACATTCCATTTATTTTGAGCATCGAACCCCATCATTACTAACACAGTGAAGAATTCACTGCTTCACACGCCAGGTACAGACATTCCACTTGCTCATGACTTGACCTCACCAAAGACTTTCATTTACTAGATTTTGAATAAATCAACAAAGGAAGAGCTACTCCTGGGAATCCAGTTTTTATACATTCGTAATGATACCACACTGGATTTAATGTTTAAGGCAAATGTAGAACATGCTAACATTAAAATAAGGTAAAATCAACACACACAGAGAAGAGCAGGTTACATAATTCTTCAATCCAATTTAACTGTTATTATTAAATATACTACTCTGACCAGCTAGGAAAATTATATACAGTAAGAGGACCGCCATGAGGCAAAATGAACACCACTCTTGATTGTGGGGAATGAGTTTAAGAAGGTTAAGATTTCACTGATGCTTTTCATGCCAGATTGGTAGAACTTAACTTGGTTTCTAACATGCTCGGTCCAAAATAATCTAATTTAGAATTGTTAAGGTGCTCTTAAATGTCATAGCTGCAATGTTAATCACATGAAGGGAATAAAAATCATCTTTTTATCTACCTGTCTCTCTGTCTCGTGGTTTGGAATAGTCTGCTTTGCCTTTCGGGTTTAAAATTTATTTTTGATTTAGAAAAGCCTTGCCTGTGTCATTAATGAAAACAATCCAGTGTGGGGCAGCTTTGCAGGCAGTAGTACCGACAGGTCGTGCGTGCCCTCCCAGACTTCCGGGTTCGATGGAATAAGGAGTTACTGGTAGGGACCGAGGGCCATGTTGGTGCAGGGGCGCAGGCTTTCATGCTGGGTGTAATGCTTGTCTGACTCAGGAGGGAGAAGGCAGCAAAGAAAACCCACAGCACCAGTGCTGATATTCTATGCCAAAGGGGCAAAAAGCGCCTAGAAAATTATCTTTGGAAGAAGTAGGCTGGACCTCGAGAGTGTCAGTGGTTTTTATTTTTAAAATATAAGCTGATTGCGTGCTTCACTTTCTGACTTTATGAGAGGCCGCCAGGAGCCAGCTGGGATGACCGAGGGGCAGAGCAGGCGAGTGAGAAGGGGAGGGGCTACCTTGTGCATTAAAGGAATGTGAACTTGGCTTTTTAAAAGCTGTTCCCACAGAAACTGTTTAAAAGGACTTCCTGGCTGGGTCTCTTTATCCTTCCAACTGAAGTATAATTCAAATGGGCTATTGCATTATGGCCGCGGGTTTGGACGTGAAAAGCACTTTAGTGCACTCGTGAGAAAATTGTTCAAATGGTGGCTATCTAGTTGCCCTTTAAAATTTAATACTTCTGAGCATTCTTTGTGGTCAGGGGATGAATCTGCATCATTAAGATATACAGCTACGCCTGGCACCTCAGAAAACAGCTTCCTCCCCTCCCCCCTCATTGAAACTGACTGTGATTCCCACGGGGAAGGGAACGTCTGGCTACTGATGCTCCCCTGGCAATGGGCGGCTGGCTGCACCTTCTGGAGACTCCTGGTCATGCGCAGCTAGAAGAGGCCCACCCGGCCATGCGCTGTCCGCTCCCCAGTGCTGAAACGTAACCAGTGCCAGTGGACAAAGCACTTTGGGACAGGATTTGGGGCTTTAGTTGGCTCTTATTTAAGGACCACTGAAGCCAAAACAAAGGGTTAAAAAATCTCACTGTTGGGATATGCATGAAATGTTAGTGAAGGGTTTTCCTAGGTCTTTCAAGAGCAGAAATAGAAAAGTCAAATCTCTGACTTTGAAAGGGAGGGGCACATATAGGTCTAGTCAAATATGATCGTAGGGTTAGTCTCTCAAGACAAAGAAAAGTAATGTTTAAAACAAGAGATTTGAGATCCGCTGCCTTCTAAGATGTAGCATTAAAAATCAGAAAGTACAATACTTGGCTGTTTAATGCAAATACTGGAAGCTATGGAAACTAATTTTAAAATTGAATTATTACAGATTCTTCCAGATCCTCTATAATACAGAAGGATGTGACCCAGAGAAGTGTTGTGACCAGCACTGCCCTGGGTTTAGGCCGCCTGGAGATGAGTGGTGACACCAGGAAGGGGGGGGGGTGCGGGGGAGCATCAGCTGGTAGGAAATCCATGGGGGGTGAGAGTCCAAGTCCATCAGCCCCTGGGATGGCCAGCATTCCCTTTGAAGTTGTTCTGCAAACTAAAATATCCCCATCAGCCCAAACCTTTTGAAAAAGTATGAGAGGGTTTTAAAACATGAATATATCTTGAGGTGCCTGGGTAGCTCGTCAGTTGAGCATCCAACCAGCTCAGGTCATGATCTCACGGTTCGTGAGTTCGAGCCCCACATCAGGCTCTGTGCTGACAGCTAGCTCAGAGCCTGGAGCCTGCTTCAGATTCTGTGTCTCCCTCTTGCTCTGGCCCTCCCCTGCTCACACTCTCTCTCTATCTCTCAAAATTAAGTAAAACATTAAAAAAAATTTAAAAAACCATGAGTATATCTTTAAAATTTTTGATCGTAAGCAAAATACATATATATGTATACAAATATATATATGTGTGTATACATACATGTACATGTATACATATATATTTGTATATATACACACATACACACACATATACACATACATGTATATGACAAACTGGGCATGGTGATAAAAGTCAGCCAGACTTACTGACACGGTCATTTTGCAGCGCTACATATATAGAGTTATTATGTTATACACCTGAAACTAACATAGTGTTATATGTCAATGGTATTGCAATAAAATTTGTTTTAGTAAGTGCACAGAATGAAAGGTGTAAGAGGATCTGAGAGAAGATGTAAAAAGGGCTCTGGTCACAAAGAATACGAAAAGGCCTTGAACCAATTTCATCTGCGATGTAAAACGACAGCATGGGCTCTGTATTCCCGGATTTTCAGAGGCGTGGCCACGTAGGTGGAGCCAGATTGTCGATTTGCGGAGCACCAGATAAGGAAGATCACCACACTGTTGCCAGATCCAGGGCCCAGATGTTTCCAGAAGGTGAGCTGAGTTTGGAGAGTTTATCAAGAGCTATTTCAAAAAATCAGAATTCTATAGATCCAGCTATCCATTCACATAGACTCTGGTCTGTTTCTCTTTTATGATGAAATGCTACATAGATTCATATTCAGAAACTTAAGAAATGAGTTTGAACTTGTCATTCTCCATTTCCTCCTATGTAAAATGACAAGATCAAACCATTTGGAGAGAGCAGATAGTTTTCAGTTTCTACACCTACTGCAGTCAGTCAGTGGTGGTCCCATGAAGCTCTGTGTTGGGAATGATGACAGCACTGCCCTCGGGCTCTGAAGGGAAAATGTCAAGATTGATTCTAAGTGTGTGGCACCGCGGTAGGACGATGGAGACGGGGAGAGGGGAGAACACTACGTATTTGCCATTGTGGACTGGATAGGCTATTAAAGACTTCCTTTTCAATTCGAGTGTCTATGGTTTATCACTTTAAGAAAAATCACTTGCTTTCATGGTCTCTGATTTATCAAGTCACCTGAAAAAAATAAGGAAAATATATCCCGCAAAAATAGTTGGAGATTCTAGTTAATATCTATTTCTTAATTAGGATATAGGTTAGGATGATTTATCAAAAGACATTTAAAAAATACAGTGGCTTTAGTTTCTTTTTCCCCCAGATAATAGTCCACAGATGAGCCATCCGAGGCTGGCAGAGACACTCAATCCATGGGCCACCCAGGAATCCAAGATCATTTTCAGTTGTGGTCCCTCCATTCCCAAAGGGTGTTGTTCTCCAATGTATGCCCAGAAATGGCTCCCAAACCACATTCCTGGAAACGGGAAGACATAAAAAGTGGAGACTAAGTTAAATCCTTTTGATAGAAATAGAAAATCATGGATATTGTCCCTATGACATTCTGCTGATGAGGTCTGAGCTGTATCACCACACCTGGAGAAAAGGAGAGCGTGGGAAAAATTAGATTCTAACTGGGTGGCCGCTTACCTAGCAAAACTTGTGAATGTTGCGCTCTTAAAGAATGATATGAAACAATGGTACAGCCATCTTTTTGTTCCACTCTTGTGCTAGGTTAACATAGACAATCTGCCTGAAAGCGACCATTGCAGGAATTTGTTGTAAAAATCCCACAGCACAGATAAGTGTCTTCTTGGAGTTCCAAAGAACACCGACATTATTTAAAACAAAAGGCTAGGACATGGCTGTTTGTCTTCTTGGGTAGGTGGGATTTGGTAGCCTCATCTGCAGCTTGTGTGGGAGCTGCAGGAGTGTGGGAGTCACCGGAAGTCTTTTCCACAGGAGCACTCAGAATAGCCCAAGAAGGTAGCTTGGAAGAAACTCCAGTGTAATTAATTTCCTGCATTTGGATTGATTCATATACTCTAAGACCAAGAGTTTGTTTTTCTTATTTCTGGGGTGATTTCTCCTTCCCCCTTCCTCTTTCCCTCTCTCCCAAAGATGTGCACATGTTTGGGCTTCCATTTTTATTTGTATTTTTTTGGCATTCTGAAAGGCAATGCAACTGATGGACTTTCATTGCTACCAACAGCGCAGTTTTTTGGATTCCCGGCCAACCTGGTGGGTTCCCCTTGACTCAGGTGGTCTGAAGAAGATTATCTGGGATGTGATGATTTAGTTTCAATGTGCATTTATTTTTATTAACCCCCAAAGTTAGGCAAGTTTTAAAAATTGTGAAACTTAAAAAGAGTAGAAAAGAACAGAGTGTACTTCATTGCTCGTAATCTGATAAATTTGAAAATACAGGGAAAATTGTATATTATAACTTCATGTAAAAATCAACTCTCTGGGGTGAAATTTGGAGTGAAATAAATGTCCCGGGTCACTGGGTTCTTGTGGTGGTTTTTCTCAGGTGTGAGGAAACTCCTGACCTGCTCTCCCAGTTCCATACATTCTGAGAGAGACACAGTGTGCATCCAGGGGAGGAGGTCGCTCTGTGATTTCCTGGCCACTGTCAGGAATGCACCTGGGAATCCAGCTGCTTTCAAAATGGCTCCATAATTACCCTGACAATCGGGGAACAGTTAAAAGAGAGAAATGCTTTGAAGACAGGTAGATGGAAAATCAAATACCTAATTGCAATGATTTTTTAAATCATTCAGTGGGGGGAGAAATCCATTTACATCTATTACTAATCAAATCATATTTAATTATATCTTTAAAAAGAAGAGCGGGTGTTTTGCAACGTGAAAGAAAAGGCATTCATTTTTTTCTGTAGCATTTCCATTCTGAGGGCTTATCTCTTTATCCGAATGCAATTAGATTGATTTTATATTTATATGAAAGTTGGAAATGTTATAGCATAACAAAGTAAGAGACTATGCATCTAAATGAGCAACATAAATATTCAATGAGCAACTAGAAAGTATAGTTTATTTCTCATGGTAGTATTATTAAAATAAAAATGAGACATAAACAGGAATAAATAGAAAGGTTTCTCTCTCTTAATGGTTTTCTTCACAGTTGTATTTTATTAAATACTAGTTTCCGATGGGGCCATGGTAGGCTCAACATCGGCTCTCATGGGGGTCTACCGTCCTAGAAGTTTGGCCCTACCCAGTGCATCATTATCATGTGGCAAATAAACTAAGAGGAATTCCAATTCCTTCTCTACGCTGTGCCTATTATTTAATAAATTGCAAGTCTTGGTTAAAATCCATGGTGCTGAGTGGAGAGAGTAGTAGATTGGTTGGGAGTGCCTGGCCTACATTTGCTCACTAAGTGCAATTTCTGTTCCTTTGTTTTCCAGACCTGAACCAAAGTTGTTGTTTGGGGCCTTTATTTTGTCATGACTGAATTATCATCTCAGTTTCTGCTGGGATATCTGATTCAATCCCCATTCAACAGCAACAACAAAACATAACTATTTCTTTATTCTTCTACTCTCTGAGCTCTCTTATTTTCTAGAAGATTCCATTTGAAGATTCAACTTACTTTCAAAATCACTTTTATCTGAATCTCCTGCTTAGAGCTTCTACTCTAGATGAGACATTTTTTTCTCTATTTCTTCTATTGAACTCATTTTGTAAGAGTCTTTGAATATAATATATGCATATATATATATATATATATATATATATATAATATCCCTGGATAAACAGTTATGAATGACACTGGCATTATTTGAGAGATCATAGTCTATTAAAGCATCTGAGAACATTTCCACCCAACTACAGGGAGTAACTATAAATTTCCTCATATTTTACAATCGATAAAACTCAAACTCTGTTGCCCAGGTTCACATAGGTATTTCATGCAACTACGATTTAACAAAAGTCTATTTGATTTTAAAACCTATGCCATGTTCCCTCCTAACTACATAATTGTATATACATATTTAAATTTATATATGTATTAAGATGTCGTGTGTGTAATGAGTAAGCAGTAAAACACAACCTAAAAAAATGGAAAATTATAAATTATAATTAATTGTAAATTAATGTGAGTGGAAACTTGAAGACCAATGTGATATTTCTAAGAAATGGATTTTCTCTAATATTATGATAAATCCATATCCAAGAAGGAGTTTTATTTTCTATTTTTCAATGTTTGTTTTTGAGAGAGAGAGCAAGCAGATGAAGTGCAGAGAGAGAATCCCAACCAGGCTCCATCATTCCCAGAGAACACCTGATGTGGGGCTGATACTCACAAACCATAGGGTCATGACATGAGCCAAAGTCGGATACTTATTTGGCTGAGCCACCCAGGCATTTCCACGAATGAGTTTTCATGGATACATGGTAATGCACTGTGGTTTAAAGTTGGCATAGAACATATGAATACATCTTACCAAGGGCAGTTAAGGCATATTCTTTTATTTCTAGGTAAAAATTAGTGTATTTGTTTTTTTAATTAGCTTTTTCTTTTACCACTATTTGATCACAATGCAATGTAAGCAAAACCTGAAGATAATTTTTGTGTCAGATTGCACAAAAAAAATAAGTTACACAAGTATTAGAACATTTTTACTATTACAATTATGATTACTAGGGCTAACAGTGTTTTTTTTAAATAGTTTATTGTCAAATTGGTTTCCATACAACACAATTGCACTCCTCCCCACAAGTGCCCTCCTCCATCACCACCACTGCTTTTCACCCCTTCCCCTCCAACCCTCAGTTCGTTTTCAGTATTCAATAGTCTCTCAAGTTTTGCATCCCTCTTAAAAGAGTTTGATTCAGTAGCTCCTGGATAGCCATATGGGCCCTCCATCAAACAAAATTTAGACCTTGATCTTCTACTTTTCATAAAATTCATTCAAAATGGGCCATAGACCTAAGTGTAAAATGTAAAACTTTTAAGCTTCTAAGGGATAACAGAAAATCTTGACCTTGGGTTTGGCAATGACTTTTTAGATAAAATACCAAGAGCATAATCCATGAAATAAAATAATTGAAAAATTGGATTTCATTTTAAATTAAAATTTTACTCTGTAGAATTCTACTCTGTAGAAACAGACAGTGGTAAGACAATGAAAAGATGAGACAGAGACTGGGAGCACCATATACAAAACATTCCTTTTTTTAAAATTCATAGTTAATTGCCAAGTTGGTTTCCATATAACACCCACTGCTCTTCCCCACAAGTGCCCCCCTCCATGACCATCACACCCCCTTTCCCTTTCTTCCTCCCTCTGCAGCCCTCAGTTTATGCAAAACATATTTCTAATAAAGAGCTATATTCCAGATACACAACTCCTTTTTTTTTTATGTTTTATTTTATTTTTGAGAGAGAGAGAGAGAGAGAGAGAGAGAGAGAGAGAGAGAGACAGCATGAGCAGGGGAGGGGCAGAGACACAGGGAGACACAGAATCAGAAGCAGCTCCAGGCTCGAGCTGTCAGCACAGAGCCTGATGTGGGGCTCGAACCCACAGACAGTGAGATCATGACCTGAGCCAAAGCTGGACTCTCAACCAACCGACTGACCCACCCGGGCGCCCCTACAAACAACTCTTAAAATGATACCCTAAGAAAGTAGACAACCTAATTTAAAAATGGGCAACATATCAGATGTCTCATCAAAAAAGGCACATAGGTGGCAACTAAACATATGAAAAAAGGTTCCAGGTGATACTTCATTAGCTATTTGAGATGAAACCAACACGATTAGAATGTCTGGAGTCCGAAGTAGGACACCACCATGAATTGGCCAGAATGTGGGGCAGGAGGAACTCTCATTCAGTGCCAGTGGGGAGGTGGGGATGCAAAATGGTACAGCCACTTGGGAAGACAGTTTGGTAGGTTTTTGTTGGTTGTTGGTTGGTTAGTTGTTTACAGAGCTAAACAGAATATTACCATGCAATCCAGCAATCTTAGGTATTTACCCAAATAAGTTTAAAATGTACAGCCACACAGATACCTGCACACATGTTTATCGCAAATTTATCCATAATTGTCAAAAATTGGCAGCAACCAAGATGTCGTGTAGCAGGGGAAAGGATAAACCCAGTGTGCTGCATGCAGATAATGGGCTAGTATTCAGTGAAAACAAAGGAATATTAAGCCACGTAAGGACATTGAAGAACTTTCAACACATTCCGTTAAGTGAATGAATCCAATATGCAAAGGCTCCATTCTGTGTGATTCCAACTCTATCACATTCTGGAAAAGATCAAGCTTTGTAGACAGTAAAGCATCAGTGAGATAATTCTACTTGATGCTGTAATTGTGTAATGTCCTGTATCCACCTGTGGACTGTAATTACTGCCTGTGAGGTTAGCGGGACCCAGGCAGGACGGCTCTGAGGAGACATGGCTGCAGGAGATTTAGTTGTTGGGCAATGGTGTTTGTAAAGTTTGCACTCTAGTCCTGTGCTGGGTCACCAAAGGCTGGGACCTACATGCCTGGGGTGTGAGACGAGGCACAGCCTCCTGCAGGGGCTGGGCAGCCTGGGCCTGGTGCATGAAGGCAGCTGGGAGCAGAGTGGCTGGCCACAGCATGGTGTCTGGGCACAGCATGCTTCCATAGCTGGGCACCCAGTGGCTGGGCAAGCTTTGTGCTCTGGCTTTCATAAAATTTGCTCTGAGTCCAGAGTTGAGGCCAGCGTGCTTGGAGCAGGCTAGTCCGCAGGAGAAGTCGTGGGCATGACTCAGTGCTTACAGGGTAGGTAGCAAGTGTCTGTGGGTAGCTGGGGTTTATGCCAGGGAGCCAGGGAGGAGAATGGTGCCTGCCAACTCCCACATCTTGTAGAAGTCTCTCAATGCTCTCTGAAATCAGTGTGAACAGAACTGTCTTCTGTTTGTCCTTGGGACTCTGCAAACCGCCATTGCTGTATTGCCTCCCCATATGGGTGCTGTCTCCTTAAAGTCGGCCACCTGGCTGTCACCAGCCCTCCTGGCAGGTCCAGTGCTGTCAGCTGATTTAAAGCTCTAGGCTCCACGGGGCACCTGGGCGGCTCAGTCAAGTAAGCATCTGATTTCAGCTCAGGTCATGATCTCATGGCTTGTGGGTTTGAGCCTCACATCAGGCTCCGCACTGATAGTTCGGAGCCTGCTTCAGATTCTGTGTCTCCCCTCTCTCTCTCTGTCCCTCCCCCACTTGCACGTACTCTCTCTCTGTCTCCCCCTCTTTTCTCTCTTGCCCCAAAATAAATAAAAATAATATAAAAAAACTCTAGGCTCCAAGTCCAACTGTGTTTACAAATGCATGGAATTCACTCCCTCTGGCTTTGAAAGTCTTGCCCGTATGAGCTTCCTGATACAAGGGTCCATTTCCCTGTCCTCTCTGGGCACACGGTTCCCATGTGCAGGCAGCCTCTCTCCACCTTTCTGACTTCCTAAACCTCTAGATGCAGCTTCCTCTCCATATTTGGCTGTGGAATGCATTCTGGCAGTCTTGGGTTGCTCCCTGTTTTATCGACTTGGATGTGGATGCTATCTAGTTGAAGATACGGGATGGGGTGGGCTCACGGTCATCCTCTTCTGCCATCTTCCCAAGCTCCCTGGGTGTGTATATTTTTAATAAGACACCATGCAATAAAAGCAACAGACATATACAGGGACAATAATGCCCAGAAACATTTACAGAAAATGGAGAATTGGCACTATAGTTTGGCTGGAGAACATTTGTGAAGACATAAAATTGAAAATCCCCAATTGACCCAGATTGTGAATGACTTGGGTTTCCATGGGGAGGGGTTTAATGGTACTCCATAGACAATATGAAGTTTTTGGAGATGCTTGGGCATAGAATTGATAGAAGTCCAACATTTAGAACTTAGAAACTTGGGTATAGAGTAAATTAGAGATGTGCCACTAAGCTGAGGGAGGCAGTGTGTTGAGTGATCTAAATACTATTTAATTAAAACTTGACCATCATGACCTGACCATAATGACCAAGAAATGCAGAGCATGAGATAAAAGTTCAGAAACTGCTCGTGGCATCTGTGAATAGCTGCTAAATGGATTTGGAGGATGAGAGAGTAAGAAAAAGATCTAAGAAATGTTTAGGTTCCCCCTTGGCAAACCAGGAGAGGGAACAGTGACAGCTGTGTCACTTCAGAGCCCTGTGGCAACTTCGGGCAGCACCTGAATGGTGGTCAGTCATGGTTAGGATGGGGAGAACGGGAAGCCAGCTCTGAGTCTTCAGCCTCACTTTGCAGCCCATATCCTGAGGCAGAAGTTGACCCAGAAAAGAGAGTGCGTTTGAAAAAAAAATATTTCACAGTCTATTTCAGAACCTTAGCTATTTCAATTTTGATAAGTATAAGCCTAAACCCATTTGGGAAAGAAACCAGAATGGAAGTATCCTAAAATATATAGAATAAATGACTAAAGGTAAAACCTTTTTCCCCCCTAAGATCTCAAGAATTTGGGAAAGAACAAGGTTATGTTTCCCTATAAGTCTTCATAGGCCATATTGTCAATGACTTAATCAGTTAAGTTTACTATATACTCGTGGTTTGTCACCTCACTTTTTCTTAAGTCTCTTTTAACACTCAAAGCCAGTGTAATGTTAGGAAAACATTTATAGTTTGCTAAATATCATGTTAACTCATCCACAAGGCTAATGAATTTGAGATTTCAGTGGTAGAAAAGTTGGGAGGGAGCAATTTCCTAATATTTTTTCACATAATTTCAAACATGAGTTGGCTGGAGGCTGAGTAAATATGTAATCCCATCACAAGTGAAATGAATTTCTATAGGCACACTCCAGAAACATTACTGCTGAGCCATGGGCTTAGTGAAAGAGATTTCCAAGTCCATTTAGTTAAAAAGTGTCTCAAAAGATATATTTTACACTTACATATGCACACTACCTTCCGGAAGCATTGCATGTGAAAGCTTAACACAGTATTTAATGTCTGGTGACTTATGGCTCTGGCATACCTCGAGTGCAGAAACACTGCAAAATAATTCAAATTGCATGCTAATTCATAGAAAATCCACTTTTAGCTTCTCCCAAAGAATAAACTAAGCGAAAGGTCATTGTATAACATTTCTTAAATGGAAAAAAATGCCAAACATTTTTTTGGCATTTACCACTATTCAGTATAAATTTTTAGATTCAAATATCACTTAAAAATAATGAGGAACTTTGGTAACTGACAGAGGTGCCTCAGAAAATCCTTTCTACACTCTTACTAGCTACAGACCCTGAGGCAGGTCACTTCTTTGATTCTCTACTGTCTTATCTGTAATATTACTTCACTAAACACCTCGGAAAATTAACTGGCAGGATGAATGCCATGTTCCAATCCCAAGGCTGACATCAGGCAGGAGTTGCTATTGCTTTCTCTTCATTCTTTTATCTTTTTTATTTTTTAAATATATTTTTTAAATGTTTCTTTCTTTATGAGAGAGAGATGCTGGAGGAGTAGAGTGAGGGAGACACAAGATATGAAGCAGGCTCTGCATTGATAGCAGAGAGCCTGATGCGAGGCTTGAACTAACGAACCATGAGCTCATGACCTGGGCTGAAGTCAGGCACTTAACTGACGGAGCCACCCAGGCACCCCGATCTTTTTCTTCATTCTTGACCTTCAGTGAAGATCTGGAACCTAGAAAGGCTGTAACATGTGTGGTCTAAGTGGTAGGACCAGAAACTGAACTCAAAACAAAGGGACTAGAGAAGTACAGGGACCAAATACTAGAAAAGGGCAAAGGAAACTGGGCCATCTCTAATGAAAGGTGACACAAGAGCCATCAGGTTGCTGTACCTAATGACTACCTCACAGGCTTTTGGTCATTTTCATTTAAGGTAGTTGTTATATAGCAAAAATATGTGTCAGCATTACTGGAAATATAAGGCAACTGACAGCTGTGTTTACATTTAGTGGTATAATTCAAATGAAAACCCGTAACCGTAGAGCATGGTATCTGTCCATGAGTACAAATGTTCAAAGCAAATTGGCCCGTCAAGGTGAGTTAGTGTGTTTAAGGCTTTACTTACAAGAGAATAATGAGAAAATAATTATGCTAAATCCTGTGTGATTTGTCAATACAATGCAAAACCCTGTTCTTGCTGGGATCATATACAACTCTGTTGGGTAGATGTTGCCTTGAAAATAGGCATTGACCAACGGATTCAAGCCCAAGCGGCTCTTCTTTCCAAGTTTCCCATGCCTTTGTCGAGGGATCAGTACTTTAGGTAAACACAATCTGATTGAATCCTCACGACAGACTGAAAGCAATGCAAATTAGTACTAAACTTGAGGTGTTCACAGTATAGAATAATGGTGAAAAGCAAAGGCCACAAAATCCTCAGTGGACTCTGAAAGCTAATTTTCTAATCAGAGTGAACTAAAAACTATTCTTGGATCACATACAGTGATTCTGGAATAGTAATGTCTTCACCACACACCAGATGATAATATCATTAAAAATAACAATGGTAGGAATACAAAAACTACAAATAATATTGTCTCCAGAAATTGGACATATTTTCTTAACCTAATCTTACTTTTTAAGCATTTGTTATATATTATTTAGCAATATCATTCCTAAAGGTGTAAGTACCACATACTTTATTTAAACAAAACTGTTGTATTCATGTTATCTCTAAATCTATTTTGAAGTATAATAGGGCCCAAAATATAATAAAAACATGATTTTAAATGCACATTTAAAAATGTTCTATTTCTTTATTTTCATTGATCTTTGATTGCCAAGTCTAATTTAGATAACCCATTACTGGTATGTAAAATAATTTAATTCATAATTAAAATTATGCCATTCCTAAAATCTTTAATTTGCAAAAATACAATGTTTGACAGTGGACTCTGTTGGTGAGATTCTGGAAGAAATGGCCTTCACATTGTTAAAAATGATAAACTCTGTATTTTCTATAAAAGGAAATTTGGGTAAATTCAGTAAAATTACATAGTCATTATGCTCTGATACCGTAAAATGATTTCAAGGAATCTATTCCAAAATATATACTGGGAAAAGCAACAGTGACATGTACCCAGACTTTCATTCCAGCACAATTTATAAGAACAAGATATAAACACACAACCGTCGTGTTCCCCACATGTCCACCTGGGGGGCCAGTAACACACCCACAATGGCGTTTGGTACAAGGACTGCTCTTTACAGTATGCAGCTGTGAAAAGAAAGGTGACGTCTCTCTATATATTCTTCTGTAACAGTGAAGATTGATTAAGAACAAAATGCAAAATGGGAAAAAGAACCAAAAAAAACCTTAGTAATGTATTGATTTGGTGGCATAAGCATACAGAAACCAATCATGTCAAGTGAGTTGTAAATAGAGTAGATTTTCTGATGTGATCGAGCATATCCCTCCAAATAAAAAGATGTTAAAGAAATGTTCAATTCCTCAAATATTAATAATTTTTACATTGGGATTGAGACGTTTATTTATATATTTTAACATAAAAGTAATGATGTTAATATTTTTAAATCCCAAGTTTCTTTGTTCTTGATGTAAACAGAGAGAACTATAAAATTTTAAAAAGTAAAAGTAATCCTACATTTGACTTGGAAGTGGAAGGATAGACTCAGGATATCCTTCTAGTAAGAAATGTGCTTTTATAGTTCCACTGGACAGGCCTAGGAACAAAACCCTTTAACAGTGAGCACTCCTGGCCCCCAGATTATTGTCTTTAAATTCTATTGCCTCTGTTAAGGGATCAGAACATCTTGGGAATGACTAAATCCAGGGCTTTGACAAAAGATGAACTGGATTATTCAAGAATGTTGGTAATTAACAAAGCACGGTGGTCATGGATGTCTGAGGGCTAATGCACAGAGAGCTGGAGGAGCTCCTCCTGCTCCCAGATGAAAGAATTTGAGCATCTAAAATGACCGTGGCAGTGACACAAAGCACATCTAATACATCACCATCTTAGGTTCATAACGATACTAAAACAACCCAAATTAACAGTCTAGTAAACAGATGAATTCTATTGGTCATCTTTGGAAGATCCTAGAGAACTAATTCTAAAAACAGCAGCGAATAAATAAAATGTTTCATTGGGGGGGGGGGGTGTGCCTGGGTGGCTCAGTCACCTGAACATCCAGATCTTGATTTTGGCTCTAGTCATGATCCCAGGGTCACCGGATAGATCCCCATGTCAGGCTCCACACTGAGCATGGAGCCTGTTTAAGACTCACTCTCTCTCTCGCTCTCTCTCTCTCTATTTCTGTAAAACTAAGAAAAAATTATTCCATATGTGTACATTCTATTTTTAAGGATAATCAACTTATCCTTTCCTCTTGATTTTTGGCTGTTCTGACTATTGGTTGTTCCTACCTCATTAGAGTTAAATTGTAAATTTGGGTGATTGTGGAACATTTTTTTTTCCATTTTGTGGTTGGTTTACAATATAAATGCAAAGTATTAATGCAGGCTTAATTTTTTCAACAGATAGATAAGCAGAAATTATATTTCATAAAAAATATAAAGAAATCCATTAAAAAATAAAATGTAGTTATTCCTAAACATAATGTTATTTCAGGGCACCTGGGTGGCTCAGTTAGTTAAATATGTGATTGGCTCAGGCCATGAACTTGGAGTTTTTTAGTTCAATGCCCACATCAAGCTCACTGCTGTCAGTGCAAAGCCTGCTTTGGATCCTCTGTCCCCTTCTCTCTGGCCCTTCCCCACTTGTGCTCTATCAAAAATAAATAAACATTAAAAAAGTTGTTATTTCAAGCATTTCTTTATGTAATAGCTTTCACTACACTGTGTAATTTTCAAAGTTGTTCTGTGTGGAGGAATGTGCTTCGAAAGTTGTATCTTCTGACCTAGCCCTGTAAGCAAGAAGACAATAAAAAACTAGGTTGTATCTAAGCTGGAAAGAGAATAAAGACCAGTATTCAAATGCAAATAAGTTGTAATGGATTAATCCTTCCTGGAAAAGCAGGCTTTTGCCGTAAAAATATCATTGTTTAATAACATGCCAGCAGGTGGGAAAAATTCCTATAAATCAGAATAATTTCTGAGATAGTAGGTGTGACCAGTTAATTGTTTCTTGGTGAATCCCTGTTCTTTTCTAACTGTTGTTTCAGCCCAAAAGTCCTGACAAATGTCATTAAGATAGCTTAATGATAGATTAAGTTTATTAGATGAATTATAATAATAACCCAATCATCTTCATCCAATCTAATATCTATCCACACATCCAAAGATTATGTCCGTATACATCCCTCGAGTTTAAATTCATATCAAGTGGGAGATTAGTCTATTCACCTATACATCTCACACATGCACATTGACAAATCTGTTCTCTAGAAGTGTATAATTAAGAGGGATTATGTAAGTATAAATGATATATTTAATAATTAAACCCAGAAAAAGTTGCAGCACACTCTTGTTAAAATGACCAAGTATAACCCTGTTGCTAATTTCATTATCTGTTCAGTTTGTCATCTGTGACTACTTCATCAAGATCTAGAGGACTTTTCTCTTTTGGACCTGTGGTGTACTAACTAGGACACCATTTCAGCTCTGGCCTGATAATCACCTGTAGTTTTTTTCCTTAACACCTGCTTTCTAGACCTGCTACTCACTTTAGGCACACTGTTAAAAATTTCCCAAGAATATTGTTTTCACGAAAGACCTCAAGACCTGTTCTTCAAGAATGGGAATATTAGCAGAATTCAGCCATGACATTTGCCCATCAGGGCTCATGTGGATAACTGGGAAAGGGGGCCACCTTTTATGTCACCACCCCAAGGAGCTGCGCCTTGTAGCTCCCTGATCAAGCACACGTGCCTTTACGAAGGAGTCAACTCTGAACATTCTATAATATTTGACTTTGGGTAATGACAATCTTTTGGAGCAAGCAGGTGTGTCCACCAAAGACTGGCTTCTTGGGACACTACTGAACTTTATAAGTGTTTCAAATAGGAAAAGGCGAGGCAGGGGGCACTTGCGTGGCTCAGTCAGTTGAGTGTCTGACTCCCAATTTTGGCTCAGGTCATTATCCCAGGGTTGTGAAATCGAGCCCTGCATCCAGCTTTGCACCGAGTATGGAGTCTGTGTGAGACTTTCTCTCTCTCGCTCTCTTTCTCTCTCTCTCTCTTTCTTCTGTCTCTCTCTCTCTCTCTCTCTATCCTTCTGCCACTCCCTTCTACTCACAAACTTTCTTTCTAAATAATATAATCATAATAGTAAATAAAATAGGGAAAAGGAATAAAGTACTGATACAAATGACAACATGTAAATACCTTCAAAACATTATGCAAGTTGAAAGAAGCCAGTTACAAATGTCACATATGGTATGATTTTATTTATATGTTATATATGTACCTGGCAGATCCATAGAGAAAGTAGGCCATGGTTGGTAGGGCCTGGTGGGGGAAGGAACCAGAGATTGACACTAATGGGGCCAGGGTTTTGTAGTGGAGTGATGAAACTTTCTGAAAAGAGATTGTGGCAATGGCTGTAAAACTCTATGCAGACACTAAAAGGTGCCACATAGTACATTTTAAGAGGGTGGACTTACCAGTATGGGAATTGTATCTCAATAAAACTGTTATAAACCAGTATCTAGCAGTAGAGCTGAATCTGATAGACTAGACCATTGCACACAGAGCTACTCCAGGGCACTCACCATAAAGACGTCAGGGACACGGTGATAGTAAATCTCCACCTAAAACTGAAGTGAATTCCCACTGAAGGACAGTGGTGACAGACAAAATGTATTGAGTTAGAGGCATGGAGTAGTCAGTTTTAGAGCAAAGACCCTGTGTCTTCCGGTGAAGAGTACATTACAGGTTATTTGACACCTCATACACTTAAAGTTGTTTATAGGTTAAAAATAATGGGAGAAATAGGCCTAGCACAGAGGACTTTTAGGGCAATGACGTCACTCCTTGAAATACTGTGTGGTTGGTACATGTCATTATATGTTTGCCCAAACCCATAGGACGTAAACCACTGAGCGTGAACCCTGAGTTTATAAGCAAGTAAGTTACTGACGCTGGGTGACTGTGATGTGGTCGTGTGGGCGGGGCGTGTGGGTATGAGGGAGGCTGGGCCTCCCCTCCTCATGTGGGGTGAGGAGACCATATGGGAAAGCTCTGTACCTACCTCCCAGTTTTTATGTGAACCGAAAACTGCTCTAAAACATTCAAGACTTTACAAAAATAAAAATGGGACCTAGAAAAGAAATCGCAGGCCAGTATGTCAGAAAGAGAAAGGTGTCATCTTATGTCTGCCCGAAAAGAAGAAAGGCAAGGCCACCTCAGTGTCCCTGTAACATGAGGTACAATAGCTGGTGTTTACGCAAGCTTCATGTTTCCTGAACACTTCTATATTTTATTATGTCCTCATTTTAATTTTCTGAGGTACGTGGGCAGGTGATGTTGTGCTTACTACGCACCTGAGAGAGTAGAGCTGAGGAAGGGCTCATGGGTGGCCGTAGATAGAGACGAGTCTACACCCAAGTCTTCTGACTCCAAGACCACTGCTCTCTCCAGTCCAGGAGATACCAGCTACTTATTCTCATTCTTACAGCTTCTGAGATGACCTGAATAAATTCCACAACACATCTGGCTTAGTTATTTTTGTTGTTTTAATTAATGGATTGTCACGTGGCCTATAAGGGGATCATCTATCATGGTGCCTGAAAATGGCACATCAGTGGTAGCGACACTGACTGTGCACCTGTGGGTTTGGGCACAGATCCTGTGGAGACCTGTCTACTCACTATGTTGTGGCAGCCCAGCTCACTCCTGCTGGTGATGATTAGGCCAGGTTTTATCTATTAGTTCTAGAGTTAACATTAAGAAACAAAGCACAACAAAATACAACAGAATGTCAATGTCATGTAGTCATCGATGTAAATTGACCAAAGACCAGCAGAGAAGGGACAGGCAGCTGTATACTGCAGCCCATGTCTTGAGGTCAGAGGACGCTGGTTTGATCCTGGGTCTGCCTTGCCTTGTGTATCACTTCCTTCCTTAGTTCAGCCTCAGTTTCTGTGCATTGGGATCAGTGAGCCTCACGTTGTGGTTTGTGAAGAGGAAATAGGATAACCTGGCACTGAACCTAAAGCAAATGATCAGTAATGTGGTCATTTGACTCTGGGTGGTGCACATACTGAACTGAGCATGTCAGCCAGCAACGGGGCCACCAACCTTGCTGTGAATGCAGATCCTCCACGTGGGCTTTAACTTGCATTTTCAATCCGCACTTGATGGTTTTCGGTGGCGGCAGTTCCCAAACTTTCGGTATCAGGGCAAACTGATACTCTGAAAAAGGTATAACATGCCTAAATTAGGATCACCAAATATTCTGTGGGACTTCTCCTAAAAATATTTTTGTTTACTTAGGATTAAAATCTATTTGGATGTCCTGTTTTGCTTTTCCATGTTTGATTTTGCTGTATCTGGAAACTCTGACACAGAGAGCTTTTATTTAGGTATTTTTATGTAATTTTAAAAAAATGCAGACTGCTGCATTCTTAAACATTTATTAATTAAAAAATAACACAGGGCACTTGAGTGGCTCACTCAGTTAAACACCCAACTCTTGGTTTCGGATCAGGTCTTGATCTCACCGTTTGTGGGTTTGAACCTTGCATCAGGCTCTGTGCTGACAGTGCAGAGCCTGCTTGGGATTTTCTCTCTCCTTCTCTCTGCCCCTACCTCACTTGCACTGTCTCTGTTTCTCTCAAAATATATAAATAAAATGTTTTAAAACATGTTTTAAAAATAATAGCAATCCATTGGATGCTAATATTAATAACATATTTTTATGAAATAACATTATTCTCTACTCAACAATAAGAAAGAAACAAAGAAATAACACCTTATTAAGAAAAATAGCTATTTTTTTTCCAAAGCAAAAGCAATTGAGTACACGCTGTGGCACTGATTTATATGTGGACAAGATTCTTACTGCCTGGTTCAGAGATGGCTGATTAGTCACAGCAGCTTTTGCGTTTGATTCAATAGTATCGTGCATGGTATGGCTTTTGGTAGAAAGTCGATTGTACACTCGGAGAATGAGAAAGGGACAGATAGCATCTTAATGTTGTTATGATAGCCGTTTTTATTTCAGAGACTTCAGAACAGACCCCCAGGACCCCCTGGGGCCCCCCAGGCTGCGCTTCTGGAATCACTCTTCTGTGACGTTAATTTGTTTTCATGATAGAGAATTCTTTATCTTCTGATCAACTTTCAAATCATCTCTTTAAAATATGCCTTCTCACATCTGATTCCACAGAGATAATGATGTTACAAAAATTATCGTTCATTAATAAATCCCACAAAGACCCAAAAGAACAAAATGTTCTCTGGGTATTTATTTGACTTGTTGAACCCAAGTTAATTGCCTGTCCCAAACATGCAGAGTTCATGACAGTTTTGTTCTACACCGTTTCTTAGTGTGATTCTTAAAAAGAGGCTCATTCAGTGTGTGTGTGTGTGTGTGTGTGTGTGTGTGTGTGTGTGTGTGTGTGTGTCTAATCTTAAAATGCAACAACATTCACTCTTTACGTACCATGCTTATATCTGTGGTGGGTGTGGTCATGGTCCCTGTGTGTTCATCATCTTGTACTTACCTCTGGGAATAGATAAGACCCTTGGAATGCCTATCTCTGCCATCCTTCATTTCACCTTTTCTATTCTAAAAAAACTTTTGTTGTGATTCATGGCTCTCTCTCTCCAGAAAGGTGGGGATGCAATGGGCTTGATGAGCTATTCATGTTTGGACTTTGTCTTATCATTGATGGTGGAATATAAAATTGGTTACAGGATCCAAAACAGAGGGACTAAAGTCAAAAGAAAGACATTGACCAGTCATACAAAGAAATCATCCTCAAGAGGGTGAAAGTCAGAACCAGGGTGTAAAATGTTAAACTATTCACACGTATGTTACCGAGAGTAGTGGGGAGGACTCTGGACTTGTGCATGTGCACTCCAAATCATTTACAGGGCCCCATGCCTAGGTCCTAAGGGAGAGCATTGCAGACTCCAGAACACTGTCCTAACATGAGCTGACATGGCCATAGTCACCCCACACTCAGAAAGCAACTTCACAGTTTAGATTGTTTTCTGTTTTCTGTAGACTCTGCTTTTGTGAGGGAAAGAGCTCAGAGGATCCAAAAAGACGGAGACTGAGGCAACAAATTAATCTTTCCCCCTTCTGTATCAGCTGTCCTGAAGTCATCAGCAAGAATAGCCATGACTTGGTGTGTCCAAAGACATTCATGTGGTAAATTTAATTATCATTGCCCCTGCAGACAAATAGCGGACTGCATACATTTCTGCATTATACTACATACCTGCACTATTCCAATTTTATCTGCTGTTCTTGGATCTATTGCTGCAATATAAGACCCTACTTACTTCTTTGGGGAAAAATGTACCTTTGTATCAAGGACAACTTATCTCTCTAAACACCTGCTGCTACAGATAATCTGTATTTTCGAAAAGTGATATCCATTCTTTCTATCTTGACACGGACAATTCACCAACTGTGCTAACAGGATCTGCTGGAAGGATGGTTAGGGGCTATCGCATGGTCTAATAGTAAATTTGGGAAGAAGGCACTACTTGGCAATGTGAAATAAGTAGTAATTTCCAGTCATAGTTTATTGTCTTGGATAAAAAGGAAGGGGGAGACCTTTATCACAAAATAGTGGATGCTTGTCTGTAGTCATTTCTGATTATTATTTTTTTAATGTTTTATTTATTTTTGAGAGCAGGAGAGACAGAGCCCAAGCAGGCAGTGGCAGAGAGAGAGAGAGGGAAACACAGATCGGGAGCGAGCTCCAGGCTCCAAGCTGTCAACACAGAGCTCGAAGTGGGGCTCGAACTCATGAATTGTGAGATCATGCCCTGAGCCGAAGTCAGATGCTTAGCCGACTGAGCCACCCAGGGGCCCCTCATTTCTGATTATAAATGCTAAGCAAGAGAATCCCTAAACTGATGTTCCATAAAATTGTAGTAACTTAAATGGCTAAAACAGTTCTGTTGGGGACAGCATCTAGTAAGAATTATGTATATGCCTGGGGTGACTGGGTGGTTCAGTCAGTTAAGCAACTGACTTCAACTCAGGTCGTGATCTCACAGTTCATGAATTCGAGCCCCGCATTGGGCTCTGTGCTGACAGCTCGGAGCTTGGAGCCTGCTTCCAATTCTGCATCTCCCTCTTTATCTGCCCCTCCCCTGCTCATGCTCTGTCTCTATCTCAAAAATAAACAAGCACTAAATAAAATAATAGTAATAGAAGAATGATGTATGAGCTTAAGTCGTCAGGAAACTTCTGTTTTTTTGGAAGAGATGTAAAGTGAAAGCAAGTTTGATTACTCTGAACAGCTTCTGGCTTGCTTCCAGACACACAAAGGAAGGCAAAGACAAATGTGAGATTCTCCATCCAGCTTCGCTACTCTTAGAAAGACTGTATGGGCAACAGGAGGTGGGTAGATGATGTCAGCAGCCGTGCTGGGGGCCACAGTGTAAAAACCAGGATTGTCCAAACTTGACTAAGCTGTGATCAATTGCAGTCACCTTCCAGAAGCGGGTCAACTTGCCCTGTGTCTCTTTGGCAAAGAGAAGTTGTTCGTCCCATTTATTGCCTAGGGCGATCATAATTTGAGAGCAAATCCAAATTGACCCTTGTAACATAACCTGTTATTTAGAAAATCTGAAAACAGTTAAGCAGTGACAATCATGATAAACCTACCTTTTTTGGGCTTTCTATTGCTTTAGACTATTTTTGCTGGATGAAGCTCAGAAACCTTTGTTTTTATTCCCAAGAGTGAAGGCAAGTTGATAAAATAGACCTGACAGATGCTTATCAATATTTATGCCAGTTGTTTTCCCAAGAGAACACAAAATGTTTCAATTCTTTTACTTGTTTCCACTGTCTTTTGTGTGGATGTATACTCTTGTTTGTACAAAAATTAATGTAAAAAGTTATCAAGCTTTTATTGTGTGATTATTAAGTACTAGGCATTTGCCACTGGGCATACGTAAGTAAAATGCAATTCCTGTTCTAAGGAGATCACACTGTTCATGACAGGGTCCATTTAATACTTGTTATTTTGCAGAAGTATTTCTGACATTAAACCAAAAGTATTAGGTATAGCTTGGTGCTTACAAAATGTTTTAAATTTTTCTTAATGTTTATTTATTTTTGAGAGAGGGAGAGAGAGAGGGAGAAAGAGAGAGAAGGAGACAGAGGATCCAAAGCAGGCTCCACACTGTCACCACAGAGCTCAATATGGGGCTTGAACTCGTGAACCATAAGATCATGACCTGAGCCAAAATCAAGAGTCAGGTGCTCAACCGACTGAACCACCCACATGCCCATGTTTTCAAAAAGATTTTAATTTTTCATGTACTCCTAACATTATCACAGAACAGAAGCACATGAGAGATTATTCTAAATTACAAAGTCGATACTCAATAATCACAAATATTATCTTTTTAAAAA
The DNA here is from genome assembly GCA_004023845.1 of Helogale parvula. Classification (NCBI taxonomy): domain Eukaryota; kingdom Metazoa; phylum Chordata; class Mammalia; order Carnivora; family Herpestidae; genus Helogale; species Helogale parvula. The sequence goes on from PJEM01003322.1 coordinate 153,971, forward strand.
TATTCCTCTTTTTAATAGTTTATTACCAAGTTGGCTTCCATATAACACCCAGTGCTCTTCCCCATAAGTGCCCCTCCATGACCATCACCCCCTTTCCCCTACAAATATTATCTTTTAACATCCGGTTCTTCCCTTCCTCGGTGTCCTTTTCAGCTGTTCTCATTTTGCAAATAATTATGTTTGTAAAGTACATCCCAAAGACAAAGAATGGCCTAGCACACAGGTGTATTCACCACCTACCTCTCTGTTTGTTGACCAAAACAGAGGTGCCAGGGACTCCCGTGAGTAGCAGGATAGGCAGCTACCAGAGTGGGTGCTAATTCTGTAAGGACTTTCCCACTGGTGGCGTCAGATGAACGGCAGCCCTGCTGAATGTCACGGGTGCCTCCAGGAACATGGGTGACATGTCAGCTCTTGTCCCCTCTTCATGCATCACTGTCAAAATATGACAGGGTGACACCCACTTGCTAACGGACTGTCATCATTTATTTCGTTTATGCACCAGTGAATTAAAAGTCTTGTTACAAATATATTTGTTGGAATGTATTTGAAATGCTGTTGTTTGAAGAAGAGTCAATTTTCTTTTACTAAAGCAGCAAAGTGACAATGTTCTGAAGACACGTCATTAGGTGACTGTTGTGACCTGCAATACGTCACCGCTGATGGGGAGGGAAAGCTGTCCTGTTGGTCAGGTGCCTGCGTGGAGGTGATGGGTGACGTTTCTGGTCAGCTGTCTGCTGACCTCACCACATACGCTTTCTTCTTTTGTGTCTTCCAGAACAGGAGGTTTTTCGTCGAGGGTCCATTCTAAATTTCGTTTGTCTGTTCCTTCCTTCCTTCCTTCCTTCCTTTGCTCACTTTTCTCACAGAATTAATTTGGAGTTAGTAGAAAATTTTGCCTTAGACCTGTGCGATTTTGTAGAGAATCTGATGTATTTGATTTTCAGTTTAATTGGCATCTTTAGTAGAAGACAGTCTCAAATCAAACAAAAACAAAACAGCTCACACCTCTCAGGTTGTCCTAAGATACCATTTGCCTTGTTTTCTGATGACATGGTTTCCAAATTGGTGATGCTGATTGAGGTTTAGTTGGTTGAATACTTAGAAACCATAGTTGCATTAAAAGATCAGAGTCAGCTTTTAATAATGTTAGGTGTGCTATGTATTTTACTATTAAATTTGTATCATATAACAATTTATTGCTGACAGTGATAAAATCGCAACATGTTTTGACTCAATGTTATTTGCTGGATAATTTTGAAATCAGTTTTCAGTGGAATGATGCGTAATAATTTAGTTTTGAGGTATTTTCCGTCAAACACCAGATCTGATTTACAAAGCACTGCGTCTATGTGTGTATTGCCTTACAAGATACACATAGTTTCACCAAGACAGGATTTTTTTAGGTGGCATATATTTTTCTACATTGTAGTTTAAAAAAAAAGAAAAAAACAACAACTACGAGGCATTGATGAAATGTGTCACCAAGCTGACAGGTTCACGGACGCCTTATCATCAGCGATGCCCCATCTTGGTTTTATGGGCTCTGCTAGTGCCATTCCCGATCACAAACATCATCCGTTATCTACGCAGAAATAATTGAACTCCAGTATGTATTTTCTATTATACTTTGAAAATGGGCTACATCTTCCGTGTGCTATCTTCCAGCTCTTAGCAGCGAGGAATAGTTCCTTCTGCCTATCAGGTAGGCAACATATATTTGTGGGCTTGATGAAAATTTTATTTTGGGTGTTGCCAAAATCCTGCTTCAGTGTACACATCTCCATGTCTGCTATGCCTTCTGTATTTCCCTGTAGGTCTACCCACTGGTTTTTTTCCAGAATGAAATATCGACACATAGGGATGCTTTACCAATCAATGCTTGGGAGGTTTTCATGGAAATACTCCAAAACCCATTGGCTCATTCATTCTAAAACCGTATATGGGAGATTCACTATATCAGAAACCACATTTAGTCCTGGAGATCAGTAATCCGACACCTCAGGCACCCACTCTAGGAGATAGCAAGAAGCCTGAGCTGGGAACCATAGGCCTTCCTGGAGCGCCGAGGACAGACCTGCTTTAGAAAGGGAAACCGTAATTGGTTTCAGGAGAATAACATTTTATTTTTTTTTAATTTTTTATGTCTTTATTTTTTTTATTTTGAGAGGCAGAGACAGAGAGTGAGCAGGGGAGGGGCACAGAGAGAGGGAGACACAGAATCTGCTGCAGGCTCCAGGCACTGAGCTGTCAGCACAGAGCCTGACGCGGGGCTCAAACCCACAAACTGTGAAATCCTGACCTGAGCCGAAGTCGAACACTTAACCGGCTGAGCCACCCAGGCCCCCTGAGAATCATATTTCAAAGACGAAAGAAAGACAGTGGAAGGAAAGAGGACACTGGCAATAACATCACTGAAGGTGAATGTAACGTGTTTCTCAAGTGTTATTTTGTTTATGACACGTGAAAATCCAGTGAGGTGGGAAAGGAAGGGTCAACAGCCCATTTTCCAGGCAAATCACTGAGACGGCTGGCCTGCCGCCACCGCGGGAACATGGCGGGAGTCCAGGTTTGCGGGCGACATTCCTTCAAGCTCGCCATTCTGCTTTTTCAGACAACTAATTTTATACCTTCTTCCTTTGTGCGTCCCCGTGTGAGAGGGAAAGCTAGCAAATGTCAGCTGGCACTCCTCTTAGAATAGGTAGTTTCATATACTTTTGTAAAGTAAGTTTTTATGCCTTGGCAGCCAGTGTACATAGCTTAAAAATAGGGACTATCAGCTAGAATAAGGAAATGACTACAGCAGAAACCTGCTTTGATGAAGAGACAACTTATGTTAAGTCTGTATTCTTTCTTTTTCTTTTTTTAAAGGATACCATGAAAACCAGACTTGATAAGTATTAGCACTGATTGTGTTTCTGCCTTTCAATCTTCAGTGCCCATGAGAGATTATAAACAGGCCCCCCACGTGTTATGTTTTGAATTAATAAGTCGATAGGATCGGAGTGCCTGGGTGGCTCAGTGGGTTCAGTGGTCGCCTTCCCCTTAGGTCATGATCTCTGGTTTGCATGTTTGAGCCTGGATTTGGACTCTCTGTCATCAGCGTGGAGATCCACTTAGGATCCCCTCTCCCACTTCTCTCTGCCCCTCCCCCACATCTCTCTCTCTCTCTCTCTCTCTCTCTCTCTCAAAAATAAATAAATAAAAATAAATAAGTGGATAGGATCATCACCACTGTGCAAAGTACCAAAAGAGGTATAAGGAGCTTTATATTGGCCCCTATCTTCCCCCTAAGAGTTTGCAGGCTCTACATGTATGACTTTCCAAGCCCTGCAGAGTTCATGAAACCCCACCTTTTATAGGGAAGCCAGGCCCGGTTGCTTAGTACTTGTGTAACTTTGCGGCAAGTCCTTAATTTTTCCATTCCTACTTTCCTGATGAGAAAAGAGAGGATAATAGTAATACCTTACTTGTGCCTTGTAAGTACCTGTTAGTGTTTGTTCTTATTCCTGTGCCTGCCCTCCCCCTTCCGCCCCTCCCCTCCCCCCTTCCTCTTCTCTCCCCTACTTCCCCCTTCCACTCCAGGTTACCCCCTCCCTCCCTATCCCACCCTGCCCCTCCCTCCTCATGTCCAGCTTCCATTCTCACAAACTAAGCCTATCAAAGCCTCTGCTTGTACCAGACAAGGGTAATTCAATGGACAATTTTTCTTTACAATAGGACCTGAGGGCCGCATTTTTCCTGGCTAATATTATCTTGAAATTATCTTGTCTTTGTCTCTTTATTTGTAACTATTAGACGAAATGAAATGAGAAACATTTCTGCATCACTTTTGTATTATTTGTCACTGCTGTATGGGACAAGGAAATACTCATCAATGAAATCTTTGCAGTAGAATTTTCCTATATAAATGCAAATTTCTCAAGAATATCCTAAGAATGAAACAAGTACATCATGTGTCTAAAAATACGAACAAGGGGCTTGATTTAGGCTCTGGTCGTGATCTCAGGGTTTCCTGGGATCGAGCCCCACATCGGGTTCTGTGCTGAGAGCATGGAGGCTGCTTGTGATTTACTTCCTCTGTCTCTCTGTCTCTGTCAGTCTGTCTGTCTCTCTGTCCCTCTCTCAAAATACATAAACATTAAAAATAAGTTACAAAATACTGCATGCAGTGTTAATCTCTTGCCTCCGCCCCTTCCCCGTTTCAGCACCCAGACTCCTTCTGTGACCCCAGCCTCCTGCCCATTTCCTGTGGCTTCAACCTTCTCCCCTCCCCGCTGTGTCTTTGACCCCTGTGACCCCATGACCACAGCTCATATTCTCCTTGTTACTCTTTAACGTCTGTATATAGAAAACAGAATTTTCAAAAGGTATGCATTTGTTTAATTCTGGAAGTCACTGTGGACTTTGAGAATCGCTTCCATAGCCGGCCTTTGCGGAAAGAAATGGAGAGTAAATTACCAAATCATGTTAGAGGAAAATGAGCAACTTAATAGCTGCCACTGACCTTCTGATTGTAAATAATTCTGTGTGGCACAGGAAAGCAGCATTTTCTGCCCCACAGAGATAGAATGAGAGCCACTTGTGTAGTGTAAAAATGGGTAGCCACGTTTAAAGAAACCTAAGAGGACAGAGATGTGACTGGGGCGACCAAGGTGACAGAGTCTAGAGTGGAAGGAGATGGGGAGGAGGAAGGTCTGTTAGCATCTCCAGAAGAAATGTGCGATGGGCAGTGTGGGAACCTCTCGGAAACATCCAGCAGACTCCAGTTAATTCACAAATAATGCTCTGACTGTGATCAGTGTATGCTGTCTTATAAAGTGAATTGTGGGCCACAGGAGGAGGAAATTTCTGCCACGGAGGAGAATCAGGGGATCAGAATCCATCAGGAAAATGGCCACAGTTGTCTGAGAGGTCACAGGAAAGTGTGCCTGATGTGGGCATGAGGGCCTAATGGAGGCTCAGATGGGCACAAATAGGTCCTTAGGGAAAATGAACTAAAAGACCCTATCGTCACTCCAAGCCAGCTTATCGTAAAACAAAACAAATGACAAAACATCAGTGTTTAGGGAACCTCTGAATACCCACCATGGCAGGACTTTGTGAACAAGTCCGTCCGTTTTCAGATGCCATTAATTCCAGGAAAACGCTTCTTACGTTCTGTCAAATTCTACCCGCGCCCCCTCCCCCCCAGCTCGCATTCATAGTGCTTGTGTTAGAGAGTCTACCCCTTCAGGAAAAGATGAGACAAATATTTTAGAGAAGTCAAAACTAAGAACTGCAACTTCTCTGAAGAAGGGGTATTTATGATTGTGGTTTGGCGCCCTCCGTCGGGAACAAATCTCCTGAGAGCCCCCAGAGTGCCATCTTGAAAATTCAGTTTAACAGACCTCCAACGTTACACCTAAGCTTTCACTCTTTGCAAGAGTCGCTCTAGGATCTTCACGTAGGAAAGGTTCAGGACTGCAAGCCGAGGTTGGGAGCAAAGGAAGGAAACGTTCAGAGTGATTGTGCTGACGCTTTATTGGCCTCTTGTTTACTCCACTTCCTTAGGTGTTATGTTATTTGGTGTGAGTCAGGAGAAGACATAGACTATGGGGGAGTTTCAAAACTTCCCTGTCACAGGGCCCTTCCCTTCTGGCCTTGGACAGTATTGTCTGTAGGAAATCTTGTCGCTGTGGAACTACTGGAGAAGGGGGTCCAAATATCTCCAGGATTCTGACTCACACAGAGCAGGAAGTCTTCTCTTTGCATATTGCTCCAAGTAAACCAATGACTCCTGAATTTCAGACTCACCACTGCATACCCATTTTGATGGCAGGAGTAAGTGACCTCTATGTCAAGATTCTGTCATGTTGTAGAAGTCTCTACTTCACAGCCCTACCTGTGTTAATGATTATCACCTACTTTACCCTCCCTTGACTTACTAAAATCCAGATTTCTTGCCCACTGACCATGAAGATCCATTAAACCTGGGCTTTACTGCCACCTAGTCAGAGTTATGTGAGGGAATATCTTTCTCTACGGTATACAATGAAATACGAAATTCATCGACGATTATCTATAGCATATGCTCTAAAGAGTTGTATGGAACTTAAATTTTGTGAGTCTTCATTTTTCAGACATTCTCATGTGAAATTAAAAAACATGGGCAAAATAGGAAAGACAGTAATGATCTCTCTGCTATCATACTCATGTTTTTATGAATATGGAAACAGAGCGAAGTTAAATGATTTTAGCTCTACCACGTTTGCTCTTTCAGATGAATGTAAAAATAAAAACCAGACGATCACAGCAGAATGTGATTTATTTAAACTTATCTAAAAAGAATTTTGAGTTGTTGAAGAAGTAGACAATGTATTTTCGTGTATTTCTGGGCATGCTTTTCATTGCTTTGTGATAACCTTTGGTAGACTCAAAATTATGCACAGAAAAAATATATATACTACGACAGAACACACTGCTGCCTGGGATTCTCTTCCCCATCAACCAGATATAGAGAACTCCCTCATCCTCTAAGACTTTTCTCAACTGTACATCCTTGAGTCTAAGAAGCAAGGATCCAGTCCCTTTCCTGTGCACCCATAGACATTATGTTAACTATTTTCTATTTATGACACATGTATTAATCTTTGTGTATGTATTTGGCCCTGATTATGCATTGAGGAATGCAACAAACACATTCTTAGCTTTCAAAGGACAAATAATTTATTAGGGGGAACTTGATCCTCAAGAAGCAAGTGATTTAATGCACTAATGTTACAAAATATCAACCATTCTTAAGGTTACAAGTGGGGTTCTTAGATAGTAATAGGCTGAGGAAGCAAGCTTCGACAAACTGGTCTTCATGGGTTCTTGGTGTTCAAAAATTCGAGAAAAAATTAGCCAATAAATTTTTAAAAAACACAACTGGATTGTGCTGAGGCAAAGAGAGAGTGGGATGTTTCTTGCTAATGAAGAGACGCTTACTGAGACTATTAGGTTGATAAATACTTTAACTCCTTTATTACTGGATCTTAGGAACATTTACTTGAAGACTTTTGAAGACCTTTACACCATGACAACCAATTTTTGATAATTTACTCGGATTTTATTTTGATGTAAGAAAATATCAAGGGTGTGGTTATATCTCAGAAAAGACCATCACTGTATGTTTGACATGCTTCCCTCACATGCTAAGGCTTAATAGACAATATAGTTTTTAATGCAGTCCTCATAGTTTTAGAGAATCCCAGGTTGCTTTATGAAGAGTGTCCTTTGTCCTAAAGATTTGCACCTAAGTGCTTCTTGCCATGACTATTCACTGCTCTTCCAGGGCCCGGGATGCTGCTATTTTGTGTTTGTGGGAGTGAGAAATGGAGATGCCACGCTTCTGACAACATGATGTATTGAGTTAACCTGCATGAATACCATTAGTGTCATGCTCTGTCTTCATGCCATGTGGCAAGTTATATTTCCAGTAAAAACATAATACTATAATTCAGAATGTTTTCACTTGATTTTTGTACGGTTTTAGATGTTTAAAATGCTAATAAAGCTTGCAGTGAACTATGCGCTATTTTCCTTTCTGAAACAGGTTATATATAAGATTAATGAAAATCAACAGAGCATGGAACAGGAATTCTACAATAGGAATGTGAAATAACCTCACAATGTGCAAGTCTTAAGATGCAGATAAAACCCCTACTCGGTGCAAATTGGATGAACTGGGCAATATATGTGTTTTTTCTTTTAATTAACAGCTGTTGAATATGTATGTTTCATAATCACTTTAGAAGTGGATATTTTTAATGGTGTCCATTCCACTCTGGCTTTGAGAGGCGATTCCTTGAGGCATTGAGATGCTCTTCATGTTAGATAAAAACAGTCTTTGAGGATAGGTGTTGGTACATTGAAAGTTTCATTTCTACAACATGTGCTTCCCAGTTTATCCAGTTGAAATCGCATACTGTCTCCTTGGTGTTTAAAGGCTCATGCATGCTAAATATAAATATTTGCTCTTGACTCTGTAAAATGAATATGCTTTAGGGTAAAGAAGGGAAGGGAGTCAGAAATCAGTATTTCTTAAGCACTTGCTGGGCTACAGTTATTGTTTTAGAAACATTGCCCGTGTGTCCCACTGAGTTGTCTCAGTTCTGTGGAATTGTGTACATGTTCTCATTTTCTGGGCAAGGAGACTAGTGCTTTGGGGGTTAACTGTTTAGCCCATAGTTACACTGGTAAATTTAGAACCGGGTCTTGCCTGACACCTTAAGGGTTTTCAGTCTCCATTACTACATTAGTCTAAAATATGCCCTACCAGATAATGTCGTAATTTATCTATAGAACCTGATCAAAATGTTCATTAAGTCTCACAAACTGGATGTTTTCTTATGTGAATCATTTCATACAATTTGTATGTCATTTATTATTTTTTAATTTCATTGAAACAGTCTCCTATATGGGAAACTCAAAGCATAATCTTAATTTTTGCATCATAACAAAATTCTGAAAACTAGAGATCTGAATAATTAATCTTCCAAATCTAGGGCTGCATCTGATATACTCGGCTTCACTTATCTTAGGTTTTCATTTTTCATAGTGAAAAGCAATAGCATGCTGAATTAATAACTCTGAGTCATGAGATTCATGTTCATATAAAAACATTACATTTGTATTCACCCCGTAGCTACGGTACAGGCAAGAATTTTGCTCCATCTTGCTGAAAATAACCAACATAAATGTAGTTAATAAATACTTCCTGGGTTGATCAACAGCACATTTGCATGAATTTATCCAAATGCAAAGGTGCCTGTTGGTGGAGAGACAGGAATTTGCAGAGGCTGGAGAGAGTGCGGGGAGTTTGAGGGGTCTGGGACTGGTCAGACAGAAGGGCAGGGTCAGGAGAGTCCCTCAAACACAGCACAGGAGCCAGGTTGCAGGAGAGGGATTGTGTCTGGCAGCCTGAGGCCATCCGGAAGCTTCCCGCAGAAGCTACAGAACCAGCAGCCTGATTGGGAGGAGGGTGGAAGACCAGGGGAGGGCAGACTGGGAGGGGCTCCTTCCAGGTGTCAGGTGACCTCTGCAGTGCACAGGGAGTAGCCTCTGGGCCTGAGGGCTTCCTAGGGGCGGGCCCTGCTGAGAGCCTGCCTTATGTCTACTCTGCCAAACTTCCACAAACTTGGGACTTAAAACAGCAGAAAGGCGTTTCTCACAACTGGAGGGGGAAAGGGGAAGTCAAGGTGCCATCAGGGACCGTTGCTCCTGGGCTTGCAGTTGGCCATCTTCTCTCTCTGTCTTCTCGTGGCCTTTGCTCCCCGTGTGTCTGTGTCCAAATCTCTTTAAAAGGAAATCAGTCCTGTCAGCAGGGTCCCCTTCTAATGACCTCATTTTAACTTAATTACTTCGTGAAAGATCTTCCAAATGCAGCCACATTCGGAGGTAGTGGGATTTAGGACTTCAACATACGAATTTTGAAGGGACACAACTGAGCCCATAACCGTAAGTGTCTTGCAACTACAAGGCGCTATCTTATCAATGGGTAGCAGCTGTCGGTGAGGTTTTGCAGGGTGTGCAAAGCAAACAGGCTCTAAATAGCTTAAAATGTGCGAGTTTGGACTATTTTAAAAATAATTGAATGTGTAAAACTTTGAGTTTGGTGCCAGTGGGCTTGTGAGCTAATGGTTCTCAGCCAGCAGTGAAGGGGTCCAGACCCAGACGCCGTTTTGCTCATTTACACCAAACTGGGTCAGGCCTGTGGGTCCTGAGCCCCCCTCACCCCGTGGGGCTGCCCCGCCTTGCTTACAACAGGTAAGCACCCCAGAGAGGAGTGTTTTTCTTTGGATTTGGTTTCTGTCATCGCTTTTGCTAACCTTTCCCTCCCTTGGGCTCTTGTCCACGCACTTTAGTGTCTTGCCTAAGGCTCGTCCATCCCGACATGAGTTTAACTGGCTTTCCCCTTACCTTTGAATAACCATATGAAGTTTTTAACCACACTCTATATTTCATTAAATTTCTATTTCTAGACATTGGTTTAAATCGAGATGAGATATTAACTCTGCTCTGAAACCGTGCCTGACTCCCTCAAGCAGACCACTTCCTCTCTTTGGTGGTCCTGTGGCATTTAACGTCTTCCTGTCCTACCTCATGGCACCCGCGACGTTGTGGCACAGCTATGGTTTACTTGCACCCGTGACTCCCTGAACCTGTGGGCTCTGTCAGACCAGGAACGTGGTCTCCGCAAACAGTTCCATTTCCCAGCAGATAACCCAATGCATACCAGGTACTCCTGAAATACTATTCAGCCATTGGTTGGACAGAGTGAGGAAGTGGCCACCCCTCCAGTCAGTCCCTTTCCAGAGCTTTTGTTGTCAATCCCACCAACAAAGAATGGGGAACAAAATACCATTTGCCTCCTGAGTATGGGAAGTAGTAATTGAAAGAACAGAAAGCTCATTGAAATAAAATGTAAATTATTTCTAGTGAGGCTTAAAAGGCTCTAAATCTGCTTCTTGGGTGAGGTTTGTAATGAATCTGCATTCTTACTGCTTGCTCTGTATAGAGCCAGCTTTGTTTCTGGTCTGGCTGATTTGGGGAGGGGAGGAGGAATTTTTCTACTGGTATAAATTGAAAAACAGGAACAGCAGCTAATACTGAGAGCCAAGAAATTTCTGTAACAATTATTCCTGTGATCTCCACAATCATATTTTGAAGAACTTACTGAGATTAGGTTTAATGTCTTTTATCTTTATTAAGTACCAGCTGCTGTATTTGGGCAGTTGAGGTTTCCCTTTTTATTAAACAGGGCTTATACTGATTTTATTGTTGCAAAAGTGAGAAAACCAAGACTTATTAAGGTTGGTTGGGTCAAGTGGCCTCAATGGCCAACTGTTGAGTTGAACTTTGCATCCATTTTTCTGACTCCTTATCTCTCAGTTTACCTTCCTCGGGAATTCCTGCGTGTGCCTGACCTTGATGGCCATCTGGGGTCCATGTGAAACAAGCGTGCTATCAGGCTTCTCTTCCAGGTTTTAAATCCACGTTGTTATGAACTATTTGTGTCTAAAAGCCACGTGCTGAAGCCCAGTGTGGGTGTTTTTGGAATGGAGCCCCTAAAGAAGTAACTACAGTTAAAGGAGGCCCTAAGGGCCATGATCTGATAGGAGTACATCTTTGTAGGTGTAGACACAGTCAATATTTCTGTGTCTGAATACACACATGCGGAGGAGACAGGTCACATGAGGACACAAGGAGATGGCTGTGATTGTCTGCAACCCAAGGGGAGAGCCTTTACAGGATACTAGCTCTGTCAATGCATTGATCTTAGGCTTTCCAGCCTCTAGAACCGTGAGAAAATCATTTGCTGGTATCTAATCTGCCCACCTCCCACAGTGCCTGGTGTTCTGTTGGAGCAGCCGGAGCAGCCTGAGACACATTAGAATGCTTTCCAGTCCTGACAAGGCATGGTCTTCCTAGTGTGAGGCACTCTTGACCTCAGACTCCAACATCAGCAGTACCAAAGTGCTAGTCTAGCATTCCCCCAAACCTGAGTGATCATAAGAGTCAGACCTACCGGATAAAGAATTCTGTGACTTTGAGAGCAGTCCAACATGGAGCAAACATTGCTTCGCCAGTATTCCCTACTTACAATTACAGAAAGCGTTTATTATTAAAGTGCCCAAGAAAACAAAACTGTGTGCTTCTCCAAATGTATAGTACAGTTATAAAGGACTCCTCCTTTTCTTCTCAGTATTTCTCTTTTGTTTCTTCAATGAACACTAATATTAACTATAACAATATACTGACCTAATGTGATTCTCCAGTTAACTTCAGAAAATAGGAGTTTCTATTGAAACCAAAAGGTGAATGTTCTAGATTAGACATATCATTTCTCCTCTGGGTCTAGAAGGCTCAAAATCTATTGACATAATTTAAAGGTGATCCCTAATGCAATCATGCCTCCACAGGCGATCTTTGGAGATGTGTGTTTGAAATAATAGCTGTCTAAGAGCTTTGAAGTTATTCATTTTTTCTGTTCTTTTTGAAACAGTAATTCTATATAAACCAGGAAACTGAAACCCACACATTTGTAACAAGGCAGATTGGTTTTCTCCCTTGATTTGAAAGGGACAGAAATTTGCACACCCCCCCTTCTAAGCCCTCTTCTCCACTATATATGATGACCTATGGGGAGGGGGGCCGAATTTTCACAACCTTAAGAATAGGAACCTAAACTGACTACCGCACCCAACCCTTAGAATTCACTTTCCTTGGGGACAAGGAAAAATGGGTCAGTATACTGGCTGGACCCTCTTGCAGGCTTGCTCTGCTGGGAACGCAAATTAGCAAAGTCATGAGACCTTGTTAAATCTCACATTGATGTTCTGTTCACAGGAGAACTGAACGGAGAGGGTGGTGCCGACCTGGCTGAAGGATGGCTTTGAGAAATGAAGCTTGGGAAAGTGTAGGAGACCGCTCCATGGGGTGAAGGAGGCCCTCAGACATTGCTTAGAGATGATCTAGTATAACCTCTTGGCTCTGAAGGCAGGGAGGGAGGTGCGGAAGGGAAGTTGGGAGGTTGGGAAGTCTAGGAGAGAGGAATGCAGTCCTCTAATATAATGAAGTGAATTATCATCTTATAATTTATAGAATGTGAAGTCACTTCTGTTGGCTCTTAGTACGAAACTTGTTTTGTAACAACCTATAGGGTTTTGTTATCTTATGCAACGTGCTTTATATTGGGATACAAAAATGTCAGGATAAGTGGATAACATGGGAAGTGTTGAGTAAAGATGATTCTATCAGGACTCCGCATACAATACCTGCTTGGAGGAGAGAGGTGCTTCGTTATCCTGCCAGGGACCAGCTGTGTGTTTGGGACAATTTAACACCCCTATCTTCCAGGCTGTGTATCTGCAAAGCGGGGTGGTGGTGATAAGTTTTTTGATAATTAAGTAAAATATTAGTTATAAATAACCTGGCATAGTGCTTAGTAAGCCTTTGAAAATGTTGACCATTATGAGTGTTACTCTGCTGACTCTCATTCACTGGATGAGCAACGGTCCCAGATTGACCCAGTCTGGCAAGGAAAGGGTCATCAAAATTCATACGTTCAGCTTCTGTGTCATAAGGAGTGACTGAAGACACAGACACAGACGGACACATCTGCTGAAGTCTGATTATACACATACTGCACAGCTGCCCTGGAACCTTCCATCCCTACTGAAACAGTAGCCCTCTTCCCGACCAGGGACCTGGGGCCCAGGCTGAGCGTGTCTCCTGCGCTCTTCAACGTGGGCTCTGGTGACCGCCATCTTTTCCATTTCTGTGTGATTTTTTTCCTTTGTTTTCAGAGGTAACACATTATGCCATCTGGTAAGAATCACAACACGTAGGTTTCTTATTTTTGCTGCGAGTCTCTGGGCCATCGATGTGTTCTATCACTTCAGTTCTCCTGAGCAATTCTATTGCTTACCTGACTCCTGTGCTCAGTTTCTCTTTCTCCTCTACCTTGTTTTCCCCTGTCCACCTCTGTCATTGAACTCTGTCTTATGCTTCTGGTATTGTCTTCACACCTGTCTTCTGTCCTGATAACACCACCTGGTCGAGTAGGCTGTCCTAAGAGCTTCCTCTGTCCCCGGGGTTCTCGCCTTTGCTGATGCTCCACAGACTGGGGAGTGCCATTGCTTTTCCTGTGTAGATGGTTTACCTGGGGCTGACTGGGGAAAGACCACCGAGAAGAATCTGGGATCAGGGGTGGGGAGCGGGTGTCTGTGCTTCTTTGTATGGACATGACAAAGCCCCAGTGAACCTGGAAGATTCACCTCACATTTGACACTCAGGCTGTCATGAGAGATTTATGCTCCAGTGTACCTCAAGCTACTTGGGAATTTTCTTCAGGTCAGAGATGTTGCTAAAAATCTTCCAGAAAGCTTTGAATTTCTGGGGGGAAAAAAAGAAAAGAAAGAAAGGAAAAAGAAGTAAAAGTTAGTATTTTTCAATAGTTGACATATCCTGACTCACTGTTTTGACGTCCCCCTGAAATAATTTACAAGTGTTTTCATCTTTACATTTAAATACTTCTGATTCCTCTTTGAAGCAGCCAAAAACTTTTCCAGACCCAGTATCAGCCTCTCTGGAACTAAGGATTCTTCTTTTGGGTTTGAGGAGGTAGGACATCTGCCCCGCATTGTGACTCGTTTATTAATAGAATATATGGCGTATCACTGGTTTTCCTTGATCTCTCTAATATATAGTAGGATCCAGCATATGAATTTATATGGCTTGAATTATTTTGTTTAAAAAAAAGAAAATATCACAGTTAAATTCTCAAATAGAATTTTTAGTTGTTTCATAAGCATCTAATTGGATACGCATAACATTCTATTTCAGAATCGTTAGCACTGCTATTTGAACTCACTCGAAGCTCCATCCTTCACAGCATTGTCACTTCCTTGTGGGCAAAACCTTGTATTCTCTTCATCATTATTTCACCCTGGAGCATCTAGCAAAATGAGGCACAAAAAAGAAGAAAAATAAATGCCCCTTAACTGAACTGACTTCAAGCAGCATCATAGAGATGCTACAAATGATACCTCCTAGGAGCCGAACGAAGCAGATTGTTTTATTTTGCACGGCCTCCTACATCCTACCAGTATCACTGGTTTTTCCTTTACTAGACAGCCCTCGGTCTCCAGATGCTCCCTCCACGGTGACAGTCACATCTGGGGACCGAGAAAGGTTCAGTTCTGTCTTCACATCCTCCTCCTTGTAACGCCCCTGTACGGTCCTGCTGAAACTATTTTCTCTTTCTCACCCATAATTCCAAGTATCATCCACTTACATATTAAAGATCTTGGACGAAAACTGGATGGTGTCCTGTACCCCTCCCTTCCTTTCCATCGAAACCCTTGATGGTTAAGACAAACGCATGCATGAGATAGTTTGCCCCCTTGAAGTTGCTCTGATAGTCATCAAGATATCTTTGGATGAATGGGCCGCCTCTTGGCTGGAATAATGCTGCTTCTTTCTCATCTGCCCAGTGAGTATTCATCTCTCTTCCACTGCCCGAATCAACTATCGCCCCTTCTGCTCAACTTTCTTATTTGTTTCCGTTGGAGACAGGTATCCCTTCCAATGTCTCTGTTTGTATCCCACGATTACATCCTATGTCTCCATGCATGGTAATTAAATATTAATATTTCCCCCATCACTGTCAAGAGTATCTTTTGACGGTGAGCAAATTGTCTCATGACTTTTGTTTTCCTGCATCACTAGCCAGAGTTAAGTTTCCCAGCACCAGCTAAGTATTAGGTAAATGGTAATGCGTGGAGAACACGCACATTTGAGTCATACGCTCTGGATAGCACTCACATGATCAGAAGGGAGACACTCATGAAAGGAGCCGGGTAGAATTTATTAAACAATTGTTTTGTTTTGTTTTCCAGGAAGTGTATGATGAGCTGCAGTTTGAGGAGAAATCGATTTATAGGAAGCATGGTAACACTGAGTGAACTTTTACATGGCTGTCTGCTAATGAGAGCTTGTCTATCAGTTAGTGAGCAAACAAGTGGCAATGATTTCTTTATAAAGACTTGCAGAAATTCAGAGTAAAGTCAAAGTTTAGTCTTATGAAATGTATTGGAGTATAAGATAAAAATCATAAGACTAAAACATTTTCTTTTGTTAATTTTTAAGATATTTTAAATATTTATTTATTTTTGATAGATACAGAGAGAGAGAGAGAAAGAAGGGGGAAGGGCAGAGAGAGAGGGAGACAGAATCCCAAGCAGACTCTATGCTGATAGCTCATAGCCCAAAGCAGGGCTCAAACCCATGAACTGTGGGATCATGACCTGAGCCCAAGTTGGATGCCTAGTTGACTGAGCCACCCCAGCACCCCAATAAGCATTTTTAAACATGTGATTTCTTTATAAAAAGGTAAGACTTTATGAGACTATCTTAGAAAAATATTGTTAGAAATTCCTTCATTGATCAGTTTTTTTTCTTTAGAAAACAAAGGTGTTTGATTATTCTGACCTTATAATTCAAAAACAGAAAAACTACCTGAAAGACAAAAGTTAAATGCTCCCTTTTTGTTTATTTTATAGAGTTACCATTCTTACACGTATCAGATGTCCGTTTATAATTAAAAACAGCTATTCTGCACATTAGAGGATACTGTTTTAGGAAAGTTTACTTGAAGGATTTATATTTTTTTAACCAGGTTTAGATTGATAGAATAATATATTTTGCAGAAAGTGGAGAAGCTGATCCTAGAACTCAGTGGAGGCCAGGCTCTCTAAAAATGAACAGAAATTTCAGGGTCTTATTTGGTAGAGATAGTGTCTTGTTCTTGTATGAGTCCTGGGTGGTGTTGAAGTTGGGGGAGCATCTGTCCTCCATCACCATGCAGGGATCTGGGGTCCCTCCCCGGGGGCCCCTCCACTTCCATGGCTGCAGAGGGAAGCCACACAACGGAGGTGCCGTGCCCAAATGTGTCGCCCACCACTTCTGGGTGGTGGCTTTATTACAGGGTGCCGGTGAGCTGTGCACACTACCCTGTTAATTCCCAAAGCATGAGCTCATGGTTCCCCTCGGACATTCTTACTGATGTGACAGAATAGCTTTCATGTCTGATAAAGCAATTAATTGCTGAAGCATTGGCTCCTAGAAAGGCTTGTGAAGTTATTAGCTTTGGTTATTACATCCTCTTTATATTTCTTAACATTCTGTCTGATCAGAAACATAAGTTGGGATTCTTAGAAATGTCAGTGGTACCTGCCACTGTGGGACTCCCATGTTCAACATTTTAGAGAAGGTGCTCTCCTTGAGCTGGTAACTCCTCAGGTGGTAGAAACAGAACCGACAAGTCATAGTGTCATAGTTTTAGGGTTTTGTCCAATGTTGAGAGTTTTGCTTAGAGGAATCTGAAGTCTCAGGATGTCACTTGGAAAAAGAGTGCCCACATGGATACCACATTCCATTGGTTTAGTTTGATAGAAAGATACAAACTCCTCTCTTCAAAACGCAAGACTCGCTCATCATGTGATCCTATAATTTGATAGTTTATAAATATTAAGATGTTGAGGAATCAAATAATTAAATGAAGCAATTCGTGCTAGCATCTGAGCTCAGGAAGGGAAAACCAATGTTTACTACTTAAATAGAGATTTATTTTGTTCTAACTGCTGTATTGATTTTTTAAACTTTTGTTTACCATTATCAACATTAGATTTGATGTTCCATAAGCAAGATTTATTACTTATTTTCACAGTTTTGTTTCTCCCTTTCTTCACTGATTTTCTCTTATTTTAATTTTATTTTAGTTATGATTTTCTTACTTTAAATTTTGTAGTAATTTAGAATTGTATTTCCTATCCCAAGGCAGCGGGGTGTTTTGAGGGTCCCGTCTGGTGTGTAGTCAGGGACACGGAGTCCTGAGGTATGCTGAGAAAGCTTTCCCGGCCAGTTTCCTGGGGAAAGCCCTGATTTGTAGCATTTGCTGATTTCTGAGATTTAAATATTTTCACCCTGGCCGACTTCCCTCTACAGCATGATGGCAGTGGCTCTCAGAATTTCTGCAGATGTAGCAGTTGGCTCTGTGAACCAGCCCCAAGGAGTCCTCGCGTCTGGGCCAGCTCTCACACTACCTTGTGGGGAGAGTGTGAGCACCTCCCTGGGCCTCGGTTTCCTCATCAGATGGAGGCATTGGGGCTGGGCTTAAACTCTGATAGTTAAAAATTGTGCATTGGTTTGGGGCGCCTGGGTGGCTCGGTCAGTTGAGCGTCAGACTTCGGCTCAGGTTATGATCTCATAGGTCGTGGGTTCGAGCTCCCTGTGGGCTCTGTGCTGATGGCCCAGAGCCTGGAGCCTGCTTCGGATTCTGGTTCTCTGTGTCTCTCTCATGGTCTATCTTTCTATGAAAAATAAATAAACATCAAAAGAAAAATTTTAAATAAAATTCTGCATTGGTTTGCTCCAGTGGTTTGAGAAAGGGTTCTTGAGGGTCACTTGTGGAAGGGAGTGTTTGGGAGACTTGAGCTGTGAGGGCTCGGCCTGTGCTGGCTGTTTGTGGAGAAGCTTTTCACAAGGAAAACAGTTAGAAAGCCATTTGAGTCATCGATCTTAAAGACCCCTCCCATTCATAAAAAATAATGATTCTAAGAAACTTAAAATGTGAGTCAAGAAACAACATAATGATGTCTATGAATAGAACTGCACTTTCTTTTTCTTGATTAAGTCTTATTTTATTTAGTTTTTAAATTTTAATTCTAATATAGTGAACATACCGTGCTGTATTAGTTTCAGGTGTACAATACAGTGATTCAGCACGTCCATACATCACCCATGCTCATCATGACAGGTGCACTTCCTAATCCCCATCTCCTGTTTCACCCATCCCCCGTTTCACCCATCCCCCCACCACCTCCTCTCTGGTCACCATCAGGTTGTTCTCTACAAAGCGTCTGTTTCTTGGTGTGTTTCTTTTTTTCTTTCCTTTGTTTTGTTTCTTAAATTCCACATATAAATATTACCTTTCTCTAACTCACTTATTTTACTTAGCATTATAATCTCTAGATCCATCCACAGTGTTGCAAATGGCAACATTCTGTTCTTTTCATGGTTCAGTAATATATATATATATATATATATATATATATATATATATATATATATATATATACACACACACACACACACACACACACACCCCATGTCTTCTTTATCCACTTATCTATCAAAGGACACTGGGCTGCTTCCATATTTGGCTATTGTAGATAACACTGGTATAAACATAGGGAGGCATGGATCCGTTAGAATTAGTGTTTTCATAGGCTTTGAGAAAAATCCCCAGTAGTGCGATGCTGGGTCACAGGGTAGTTCGATTTTCATTTTTTTGAGGAACCTCCATACTGTTGTCCAGAGCAGCCACACCAGTTTGCCTCCCCACCAGGAGCGTAAGAGGGTTCCTTCTTTTTCACACCCTCGCCAGCTCTTGTTTTTCTTGTGTTGTTGATGTTAGCCGTTCTGATAGATGTGCGGCTGTGTCTCAATTTGGTTTTGACTTGCATTTCCCTAGTGAGGAGTGATTTTCCTTTAAAAAAAAACACTTATAATCATCACTATCCTCATCATTTTATAATAAAATTATGGGATGCTTTGTTCAGCAGATCTAGGGTTCACTCATCTAACCAAATAAAAGTAGAAGACACAGGACCCACTATTTAAGGCCAAATGATATTCTGTTTTCTATATGCTATCTGTCGATGGTCATTTAGGCTGCTTGGACATCTTGGCTATTTCAGTTAATGCTGTATCTTTTCAAGATCCTCATTTACGTTCATTTTCCAGAAGTGGGGTTTCCGGAACATGTAGTACTCTATTACTAATTTTTTTAAACAGCATGCTGTTTTCTAGAGTGGCTGCAGGAGGTTTTATTCAGTTTTAAAGTAGAATCCCATGGGCGAGAACAAATCTCTTCCCAAACCAATGGTTCTAACAATCTTAGGGAAAGTCCTTTAAATGTCACATTAGAGTCATAACAGTGAACATTTCTACATGACTTTATAGTTCACAAGGCGTGTCGCTAGACTGCTTTTCCATGGCTCCACACTTCCATCCCATAACATCTAGCTCTTGCTCGTTGAGTAGACAGGTCTACAATTAATAGATCTGGTCCATTTGCAGTGAATGAAGAGTTACTACCTTTTCGTAGTGATTTTGTTTATCAGATGAGTTCATTGGTACCTTACCTTGAATTTTATATTTTTTTATATACCAATCCTTTTAGAAAAATCATCTATTGGTTTTAATAGTGCTTTAGTTGTGCTTCCTTGGGTTTTCTAAGGATACAATTATATCCTGTACAAATAAACACTTTTTTTCTTTTTCCTAATTGATTTGGAAATAACTTGGTTATGTAAAAGTATTTTCTTATCTTATTTCTTTAGCTGGTATATCCACAATCAAAGTATTAATGTGACAGCAGTCACAGAGCCATGGTGTTTGTCTTTTATTTATTTCTATTGATTGGTAGATATATTAGTTTTGGGTGACAAAGCAATTTTAGACTTTAGCATCTCAGTATCTGTTAAATAAACAAACATCAAAACTTTTCATGCAATAAAATATCAGTAAGCTTGCTGTAGGACAGGGCAGTAATCATAGCCACTGTGGACTTGTATACAATAAGAGGAAGTATCTATTTTAGGGAAATACTAAGAATATAGTGAAAGGGTATTTACACTATACAAATTACATGTGATTTTCTAAATTTTAAATTCAAAACTACTGCCCCTGAATGTTGGATTAGTTTATAGAACTTAAGTTCTTTATTGAGGTTAAGTATATTTTTATAATAGTTTTAATTATAATAACTTTTTTCTATACCAGGAATATGGACTCTCAGGCTATTTAACCCTGAGGGACTATCTAGAAACAGAAGCCAACTAGCTATTGGGTCTAACAGAGACCAGACAACTGACTGAGGGGCTTTGTGGAGCAGTTTTCCTATCTCTTTTTTTCAAAAATTCAATACCTACATGGACACCACATTGTGATAGATTCCAGATTTATTGTTGAGCCACACAGATCTGGTCCCTGATGGAATTTACCATCAACAGCCATTTACAATAGACATAAGGAACTGATCTTAATAGCTTGATGGAATCTAGAACAGTTCTGTGTCATAGTGACTAGCTAGATAAAAGGGCAAATATGGAAACTAATATAATGAAGAGTATTTATTGAATTTAATGTGCATTCTTATGGGGCGAATGGTTCACGTAGGACAAGGCCCTGAGAATTCAGTGGTAATGTCTCCTGGGAGAATAGTGCTTTTTCAGCTACAATGACCAACAGTAAGTAAGGAAACTGTGTGAGCTCTTAAATAGGGTTTGTTGTTTTGTTTTGTTTTGAGCAGTAACCATAATGCCGGGGGTGTCTTTAGGTACTTGGTGTACTTATTATTTGATCCATGCAACTGCCCTTTTATTGGCACAAAGACTGAGGGTTATAGAATCTAAAGACCTACATCTCATAAGTGCAAGGATTTGAACCTAGAATTTCCTAGTTGTAAGTCTATGCTATTTCTAAAACACAGATAAAAATGTCTCTGTCCTGAAGAATGTTTATTCTTTTCGGGGTAAAGATTTTTATTTATTTAGTTTTATCAAATACAATCCATAGTTAGAATTCGGGGATTCATCGACATGTGGGTGTGTAAGGAACATATTCACACACAGTTTCAGAACTGTTTATGAGCACTGCTTTGTTTGATTTCAGACTGCAAAGGTTAGAACTGGAATCTTGCATGCCCGTCATTAAAATGTGTTTTCATTGTCTCTGTAAATATACTGGAATCTTGTAAAAGAGTTTCTGCTGACGTAAGAACTATTCATGTGATTTCTAAGCTTTTCACCTTTGAAGTTTTCTTTTTGCTATGTTACGTTTGTTATTTATTTTTTAATTCCAGTATAATTAACATAGAGCATTACATTAGTTTCAGCTGTACAATGTGGTGATTCAACACTTCTATACATCCTCAGTGCTCATCATGAGAACCAGACCCCCGAGTCCCCATCACCTATTTCACCCAACCCCCTCCTCTGGCAACCATCAGTGTTCATTTTAAGAGTGTGTTTTTTTATTTTTTATGTCTATTTATTTTTGAGAGACAGAGAGAATGAGCAGAGAAGGGGCAGAGGGAACGGGAGACACAGAATCTGAAGCAGGCTGAGGTTCTGAGCCATCAGCACAGAGCCCGATGCGGGGCTCCAACCCATGAACTGTGAGATCACGTCCTGAGCCAAAGTTGGGCACTTAACTGAGCCACCCAGGTGCCCCCTTTTTTCTGTTTACCTCTTATTTTCTTTGTGTGTTTTGCTTGTTGAATTCCACAAACGAGTGGAATTGTATTTGTTTTTCTCTGACTTATTTAAAACGGGCCTAGGGGTGTGCGGGTGGCTCAATTGGTTATGTGTCTGCCTCTTGGTTTCAGATCAGGTCATGATCTCATGGTTTGTGAGATTGAACCATGCTTTCAGCACAGTGCCTGCTTGAGATTCTCTCTCTCTCTTTCTCTCTCTCTCTCTCTCTCTCTCTCTCTCTCTCTCTCTCTCTCTCTCTCTCTCTCACTCTGTCACTCTCTCCCTCTCTCTCCCTCTCTCTCAATCTCTCTGCCCCTTCTCCCACTGGGCTCTTCCTTTCTCTCTCAAAATGAATTAAAAATTATAATGAAAAGCATACACAGAAGACATGAACAGACATTTCTCCGAGAAGACTTACAGACAGTCAGCAGACACATGAAAAGATTTTCAACATCACCAATCACCAAGGAGATGCAAATGCAGCCCATAATAAGATCCCACCTCCCACCAGTCAGAATGGCTAAAATTAACAAGGCAGAAAACAGCAGGTGTTGGTGAGGATGTGGAGAAAAAGGAACCCTCCTTCACTGTTGGTGGGAATGCAAACTAGTGTGGCCACACCAGTGGTATAAAATGAATATGGAGGTTCCTCAGAAAATGAAAAATAGAATTACTATATGACCCAATAATTCCACTACTGGGTAGTTATGTTCTGTTATTTAAAATGGTTGTTTAAATAAGGATTCATAAAAATTAGAATGATATTTAAAATGAGGTAATGAACTGTAGGCCATATTCAGAAAAAAACATGTCATCTGTCTTGTGAAGCCTTCTGGTCAAGGATCACAATTGGAAGGAATATATATATTAGTGATATTCCTTTTCTTCATAGTTCTCGCTCCTTGTATGTTTTTCTTCATGACCCACTGTTTCTGGTGTATGAACCAAGAGCAGTCTCTCCAACAAATGCTAACGACATCCATTTAGACCCCATCCACCTCTCAGTACATGTAAATCAAAGGCCTGCAAACAAGGGCAATGAGACTCAAGTTGTAAAAGATCCTTGTTCTGGAAACACCTTATTTAGTTTGGAACAGAATGCGATCACTCCACAGATGGATTCACAGAAATCCTTCAAGCAATAGACCCTCCTACCTCCTTTCACAGTAAATCATCTTACCTCCCTTTTAAAAACTCTCTAAAAATTATGAAACATAACTCACATTCAGAAAAGGGTCCAAAGTAAGATTTACAACTCTGTTCCTCACCCACATGTTGAAAACCAGACTAACTCCCACCAAGCCCTCCCTGCCCTCTCCCCTCCCCCAATCATACCCAGTCTCCTGAAGTTCTCAGTAATTACTATCTTGTTCTTTTTAGTGACAAATGTACAATCTGAGATTGCATTAATAAAATCAGTCCTTTACTTTGCCTTGCATGTTTAAGTGCACAAAAGAAATCCTACTCTTTGTATTGTTTTGTGTCTGGGATTTTGCCTAATATTGTTTTATGAGATCTACCATGTGTTTCCGTATGGTAATAGTTGATTAAATTTTATCTCGATGTCCTAGGAGCACGTCTGTGTAAATTTATTTTTGTGTGGGTTCTCCGGAGTCATGGTCATAGCGTATATCCCCGGTAACATGCATATCACAACTGGAATAACTACCATTACATAGCATTTC
Organism: Helogale parvula; assembly: GCA_004023845.1. NCBI lineage: Eukaryota > Metazoa > Chordata > Mammalia > Carnivora > Herpestidae > Helogale > Helogale parvula. Next base: position 177,504 of record PJEM01003322.1, read on the forward strand.
CATGATCCTTCTGTGTTGCTGCTTATTTCAGTCAGTCTCCCCTTGGAATTGTCTGTGCATCCTCTTTGGTGCCATTGTGTTCATTGTATTCTCTCACCTCCATTTCCTTCTCCATCTCCTATAGTTGGTCTCTCTTCCCCTTCCTCTGGGTCCGTTTGGCCACAGACACCTGCTCTCCTGGCCATGTGCTCACTCCCCTGGAGAGTCAACCCCCGGATCCTCAACAATCAAATCTATGTTAGTGAATAAAATTCCCACCAGTGGCTTCCTACGCACCTTTCCATTCTCCTCCGTTCAGCTATTTTTACGTGGCGATGCCAGTTGTAGATATTATATGCAAAATTCCAGCTTTCCGCCTTCTTTATCCTCACCCTTACTTCCTAGGTTTTCTCATGTTCTTGTCAACATTCAGATCAGCGTGACTCTTTCTTCGCTTTCAGCGTTAAAGAGTCTTTATTGAAAGCAACTATCACACAGCCTGCGCTGTGGAGTGAGGAAGGAAATGCAGTGACCTAATGGTGGGATTTGCAGTCTGGCCGGGATAGGGCTGGGCTCTGCTTTCATTGCTGTCCTCCTATATTTTATCACTTAGTCTTTCATTGTTGAAGAAAACATCGGAACGTGGCTTCTTGAAAGTTTACTTCTGATCAGCTCATCACCAAACGGCATAACTGTGCTTCATAGAAACCGTTTCCCGTGTTAGGTTTGCACATGCCTTAACAAGGCTTTCAGTGGGCTGGGGCTTCGCTAGGAAGACTTGTCTACTTAACCTTTACCTGATGTAGCTGCCGCCCCTCCCGCCACGTGTCTCTCTCATTGTTGATCCCAGGCCTTTTCCACGTTTCCCCATTCGGTGCCACCTTCTCCTGACCTGTGCGTATCCACAGGCCTAGGACACACTCCAAAAGTGCTTTCCCTGTGCAGTCTCTGTCATGCTCCTCAATTTACCTCTTGCCTTATTCTTGGATGGCATCCCCATACTTCTCTTATTTCTTTGACTTGTCTTAAAACCCTATTCCATTTGTGTCTCTCTCAGCAGATAGATACATGTCCCAAGTAGATTGTTGTTAGATACTCTGTGACTGAGTAAGTTGGAAAAAAAACATTAAGATTTTTTCCCTTCTGTTTTTCCTCTGTGGAAGATTTAGCTCCGCTGTTGGGGAACCAAGACCCATGGTACTACAATGCTGAGCCCTCTGATCTAAGTAATTTTATTTTTTGTGTGAATTATTTTTATTCCTGGGATTGAAGTGGGAGACAAACACCCTCAGCTAGAAAGCCCCTGAGTTATCGTAGAGATTGCTCTTGGACTTGACACTGAAAAATCTGGGGCCAAAGTGTTTTACTGGTCAATTTCCTCATCTATAAAGTGAAGGTTGAATCTGCCTCAAGGAATCTTTGGAGGATTAGGTTTAATGCATCCCGAGGGCTTAGCTAAGTGCCTGGAACAGTGTGATAGGAGCCAGAAAACATTAGTTTCCTTTGCCCAGAGAGTTAGAAAGATGTGAGTCGATTTTAGCATGGCCATACTTCATATTTTGAATTTACTATCTTAAACCTGAATCATCTTTCTCCATATTAAAGTCTGAATATTTCTCCACATCCTTTGCTGCATAAGTGAAATATGTAGTCATATAAACTCACACAGAATGTATAATATATATCTAATACATGCATGTGTAAAATTTCATAAAAATATATATAAGTAAAGGCACACACACACACACATATATATATGTGTATATATATGTATATATACACACATAGGTACATTAACAAAATAGAAGTTAATCAGCTTCACCAGCAAATATCACTGGAAAACAAGTAGCTTATACTTAGTGACTCCAAATGGGAGGCCCATCGGCAAACTGCCTTACGCTCACCCTCCCGTCACCTCAGTATTAGGAGGATCTACACTTAGTCCCTCCTTGATTGGTTTCTTGTGTCCCCAGGGCAGAAGTAGATAGTTGCAAATTTAGAGTGCAGCATGGCTGTGCCCCCAGGCCATTGTGCAGACACAGAGGGCCACCTCTAACCAGTGACACCTGGCCTTCTATGGTGATGGTCCCATTGGTGCAACATGGCTGCCAACCCTTTGGAGGTGCCCCTCACCTCTCAGAAGGTTCCTCTTAGAAACCTGATGTGCTGTGTCCAGTGGGCGTGCATGAGGGCACATTGACATTCAAGAGGCAACAGGACAGCTGCGTGTTTCTAAAACTGCGCCCAGGAAGAAGGAATGATTTTCCTGTCACTGATTTTAAAGAGTTATGCCTACTACCACTCCACCCACATGGCTCCTCCGGGCTCTTTGTGCCTTAAAGAGTTTAGCATCTTTACCCAGCACCCCTTTATGTTCTGCCTTCCATCTAAGTGGAGTGTGGTGGTTTCCTCCCTCAGGCACACCTTCTCTTTCTCATCTCTTTACTCGAGTGCCTGCCCAGCGCACACGGCAGCAGCCACGGCCTCTTTCTCACTCACCCCGTCTTCCATGGGTTCCTCGGTACAGCTGCTACGTGTGAGGAAGTTGGCTTTGCAGTTATAAATAGAGAAAGGAGAATAAAGAGCTTTGACAGGTTATAACTCCTTTAAATACGGTTGGGCTTGGAAAGGTTATGCATAAATTGAAAAGCACTTAATATTTTCCCCCCAAATATGATCATCGCCGGCATTTATGAAGGACTTTTTTCAGTAGCAGCAAGCCAGTGGTCGTATAAATAGATTTACTCTGTCAAGTCGTAGAGAATAGTTTCAAAATGCCTTGCTTTGGCTTTCGAAAAAGTGATGGCACTCAAGGTGGTGGTGAAGTCGAGTTGGGAGAAGGAGTGAGTCCCTGCGTGGCAGAGGCTGGAAGTCACGTGAAGGTGAAAGGCGGCTGAGATGCTGGGGACACCTGTAGAGAGGTTCTTAACGCAGGCGACAGAAGAAAACTGGTGTTTTCGTTTTACAAAGTCTTTCTTGTTAAGCTTTCTTCCCTCACTGCCCCAATGAAAGTAATGAGCTGTTAGTTGGCTTCCTGGCGCTCCTGTGCCTCTGCTCTTGGATTCACATACAAGCCTGGGAAGATAGGTCCCGATAGGTAAACCTGCGAGCTCAGTTTTGCAAACCTCAATTATCCGGTGAAAGCCCAGACAGAACTCTCCTCCCAGCAATGCTTTTACCAGGACGTTCCAGGCAAGCGCCTTCTCCTTACCAGCCGGGGATTGAATGCAAGCCCTGTGTGCACTCAGACTGGCTCCAAGTGGGGGCGGGCGGGGGCAGGACACTGGGCTGCAGGCGGCAGGCGATGTACACTGAGGAGGCAGAAGGCAGGGACAGGCGGCAGAGAGGTGACAGAGGACACAGGGTCAGAGTAGTGCAGGTCATCCGGACGTTTGGCCCGCCTCCAAATACGCCCCCTCACTGAGAAGTTCCACGAGACAATATCGCACCTTCTTTCACTTGCTTTGCTCAGAATGTCCTGTTTTTGTCTTGTTTTGTTGTCTTCCTGAGATGACACATGGACCTGACCATCATCTCCAGACTCTCATCTGGGTGGAGGCTGTGTGGCCAGTTTCTCAGGCCAGTGGGGGTGGGACAGAAGGAGCGGGTCCTCTGACCTTTGTCCATTGCTCACACTTCAGTGCACCTTCTCCTACCCGCTCGCTGCTGTTGCGCCCAGAGAGCAAAACCAAGGTGCTCTGCTTTCTTTGCAGAAATGAAAACGAGGAGAATGAGCATAGAATTAGAACTTCTTTGTTCATGTCACAGCTTCCCAGAAACTACAAGTAGACAAAAGTGGTTTTTCTTATGTTTCTCTGACTTCAGTCTTGCATGACCACGTTTGATGGGAGTCATTGAAGTAGAAAAAATAATGGTGCCGATCAAGTTGGAATTAAGGATCTCTGCAAGGGTTTCATCCTGGTGAGGCCTGGCTGTTTGTACACTGGCATACTCAGACCATGGCACTTACTTTTTTCCACACAGACCTCACCCGTACCTGGCTTTGGGAGGGTAAAATGAGGCAGAAAGTGGGGGGAAATGACATGAAAGTCAACTTCTATCATTGGTCTTAATATCTGTAAGTCACAATATGGAGAGATCATAGTAACTCCATGAGGGCTTAGTAAGTCCAAGTATATCTTTCCATGACACTGTGTTCCCTCTGGAAGGTTAAGTAAGAGTGTCCTGAACAGAAAACAATGGGATTGGGGTGAAGTAGGAAGTAATCACCACAGACATCAGCTAGAATGTGCTTTGAAGGAAACACATTTGAACGTTAAAAAGATACGTGGTGGAGAGTTCATCAATAAACAATAGCGCATCCCTTATAGTTTAACACAGGAGCTATAAACACGGGAGCTGGCGTTGGTCAGGCTGGATAACGCGTATTGTATTTGTGTTTTTGCCCCATTTCTTCCTTCCCCAAGTACCCATCTTAATACCTGCATCTCAACTAATCCTTTTGACTGAACAAACATCCATGGTGTTCCTTCATGTGGCTTTCCCCCCCTAAGTGTGTGTCTGGGTCCTCCCTTTTCCTTTCTCCGAGTAACACCGTTTACTGGATGAAGGCCTTGCCTCGCCTCGCACCTTGTTCTAACCACACCTGCAAGGGCCTTGTTTCCATATGAGGTCACACGTGAAGGGCTAGGGGTTGGGGTTTCCATATATTTGGCTGGGGGGGAGACAGATTTCACCCCTCAGCACACGCACCGCAGACCTGCAGGCACACATGGAGGCCCACTGTAAACAAACGGTATGAGGGGAATCCATGCTGTGTCAGGATAGAGCAAAGGGTACCTGAGAAGCCCCACCTCCCAGCGGGCAGGAAAGAGGGGTGGCCAGTGGGGATGCAGGCTGAGAACCGGCGAGGAACCGGAATTCAGCACGCAGCTGGTAGGATTCTGGACCAATGCAAAGTTGGGGCACTGTGGTTGGTATGTATGTTTTTAATTTAATTTTTATTTATTTTGAGATAGAGATAGGGAGCAAGCAGAGGAGGGGCAGAGAGAGAGGGAGAGAATCCCAGGCAGGCTCTGTGCGTGTCAACACAGAGCCCGATGCGGGGCTTGAACCCATGAACTGTGAGGTCATGCCTTGAGCCAAAATCAAGGCTCCAACGCTCACCCGACCGAGCTACCCAATGCCTCTGCCATTGATATATTTTAGGGGTGCTTTGTTGCCTGTCTTCTTTTCTACTTATCAAAGAAAAATCATTTTGTATTTGTCAAAATTTTATGACTTGTATTACATTTTGAAGTGTTAGCCTTCTATTAATGCTTTTATTAAGATTCCCAGAGAACTCATGTGAAATTTTGAGTAATGCTAAATATGAGAGAAATCCCAATTTCTAGTTAATATATTTATTATATATACATTATATACGTTTTTCATGTTTTCAGAAGCCAACAGGCTCCGTTTCATTTTCTGCTTCTCCCCAGCCTTCCTGTCACAGAGTTAATGGTGTCTTACGTGTTTTACTGCTCTTTTTGCTCCTCGGCAATTCCAGCCTTTATTTTCTCCACCTTTTCTGATGTCTTCCAATCTTAATCATGGATATTCTTGCATTTGTCTATTTTTTTCCTCTCAATTCACCCTTAACAATAAGTACTTTGGGCTTTTCTTTCCATATTTCAGGTAGAATTGCCACCCACTCCATCTTTCCTAATTTATTTCTGTTTCATAGGCTATTTTCCTCAAAATTATAAAAAAAGATATATTCACATTAGAGAATGGGTAATCAACAAGACAATGCATACAGCCTCTTTTTGCATATTTAACCCAACTGATTGCCATTCAACAAATTAATCTTGTACACGGTAAGAATAGCGACAAAGATTCCAGGTATTATAAATGTGCATAAAGTAAACTTTCTTCTAAAACTTGCATTTTAATGCAGTTTGTGAAGTTTTACCCACTTGAAATATTTTTAAAACATAGCCTAGGTAAATCTCCAATACTATTTAGTAGATAGGGATAATGTATTTTGATAAAATTTGGACAGATTTGTCTTCAAATGATAGTATTAATGCTTTAAAATAACATATGCTATAAACTAGTCTTAGGGAAACTGACTTGTGAATATTAAAATATAAAAGCTATTCATATTTCACTTGGTAAGTCATAAATTTCACTGGGCAATTCATAACGACTAATGTCCACATTGGTGCACACAATAGTTATTCAAATAGAAGAAATGACCTCCTTCATGTTGTCAAATTCACAGTGAAATCTATAGTTAACTGAGAATCTTATTAGAGTTGATTTCTTCCCATTAATGTTGATGACAAGAATATGGGTTTTAGAAAACGATGTGATTTCCCTTCCTTGACTCGACGTCTCTGACTTTCTCTGTTCTCCCTCATGATCCATTTTCCAGAAACTCCTTTTGGAAGCATGAACTGATGTGAAAGGACCCAGTAGTGTTCCTATCCTCACCCCCATAGGTTCTGATCCTTTCTTCTATCTGTAGATGCGTAGGGGGTTGGTATACTTAATTAAAGGGGATGAACAAGATCAAGTTGGTCCTGTTTTCTTTTTTTATGAAAGTAATTGTTAAAATTTAAGTCTGTATTTAGTGTCTAACATTTGCATTTCTAGGTCATTGCCCTTCATATGACACGAGCTATTGTCGTAACCACATGCAAAGCTTGTCCTCTCCTGAGAGGCCATTTAGTGGTTCCATCTCAGCTCAGCAAATAGGATCTTTGTGAAAGAGCGAATTCATTCATATTTGTATTTTCGAGGATAGTCATGGACTTTGGAAGGTGTTTGTATCAAGTAGTAACAGGGGTAGAGTGGTGGTGAGAACACACACACACGCACACACACACACACACACACACACACTCATGCTCTTTTTTAGGGGTTCTAGATTAACAATCATTTTTTAAAGGAATTCTAAACTTTTTTATCCATAGTATCTTTTTACATCAAACGTAGGTATATAATTATTATTGCTTTGAGCCAAGAAATATTGGTGTCCTTAAAAAAAACCCCTACAATCTTCTTTTTTTTTAAATAGTTTTAATGTTTTTTATTTATTTTTGAGAGACAGAGACAGTGTGATCAGGGGAGGGTCAGAGAGAGAGAGGGAGACACAGAATCTGAAGCAGGCTCCAGGCTCTGAGCTGTCAGCACAAAATCCGATGCGGGGCTCAAACCCATGAATCATGAGATCATGACCTGAGCCGAAGCTGGACACCTGACTGGGCCACCCAGGTGCCCCTACAATCTTCTTAGGGTACCGAACTAGCTTCATCCTTAATGTGGATGTTTCAGTGTGGTTCTATAAGCAGATGTTTAACCTCAGGACTCAAATATTTGATATTAATCTCTTTCTATTGGCCTTCATCCTGACACCTATTCGAGTTGTGGGCTGAGCCTTCATTAGACCCTAATCAATTTTTAATAAGAACCTTTGCTGTCTGTGATAGTCTCTTCTATCTAATTGATAGCATGGGCCCATGTTCTATGAAAAATATATTTTTCAAGCATGTTCTCAATAACAAAGCCTGTATTAGTGGCAGGAATTGGACCAGATCCCTGTGTGCTCTGAATAAGGACTAAAAATTCTGTAGAAAAGAGTATCACATGTATGTGAAGGGCGCACTTGTTCCTTAGCGGGTTTTGTGGTCTATGTATGGTATCTTATTCTCAAGATGTTACCGTTCAACTGTTTTTTTCCTTTTGACTAGACAGAGTTCCAAAAGCAATACAGTACTCAGTAGGTATGACTAAATAAAAATATTTAATAATTCCTTTAAAAATGATTAAGTGCACTTCCTCTTCTAAAAGTAAAATAGTGACTTGTCAGATGGTCAGTATTACAATGATCAGGTTCAGTTAAAAAAGGACGCTTTTGTGTTGCAGCATATACATGCAAAACCACCTGTCACACACCGCAAACTTTTCTAGACGATCACATCATTGGAATTGGACATCTTAGCCCCCTTCCCGTAGCAAAACGCACTTAAGACCCCATCTGCCATTCTGTGGCGCGGGAGCTCATGTCCTCTTGTAGCTGAGGAGTTTTGCGCTGCAGGGATGTATGATGGTGTATGTGTCCGTTCACCTGTGAGAGGACATCTTGGTTGCTTCCAAATTCTGGCAATCATGAAAAAAGCTGCTATAAATAGTTTTGTTCCTATTTTCTGGGAACGTTTGGTTTTATCTGATTTGGGTAAATACATAAGAATGCATTTGTCTGATTATATAGTAAAATTATTTTTTCACTTTGTAAGTAACTGCCAAATCGTCTTCCAAAGTGGCTGGGTGGCTTTGTGTTCCCGCCACAGTGTGTTACAGCACATTGTCAGCGGCGTTTGGCCTCTGGCTGCTCTGGATCTTCACCGCACCGCTGTGTGCAGACGTAGGATGCGGGGCATCTTTTCATGAGCTTGTTTGCCATCTGTGTATCGTCTCTGGTGAGGCTCAGCTGCTGTCTTCTGCCCACTTCTGGTTAAATATTGTTTTGCTCTGGAAGAGCATTTTCTCGAGGACAAACCATCAGCTGTTAGAGCGAAGAGGTGAAATTTCTAAGACGGTCCAAAGAACTCCATCTGTAATTACTCCATGTACACTTTTCCGGAAGCCCTTGCTGATCTTGTCGTGGAGAGAACCCAAGAGGAATTGTGTAGGTTTAAAAGCGAGAGCTGTAAAAAGTGTTGCTGAGAAGAGCCAAGACAGGCGGATCTAGACCTGTCCCCTTCCAGAGAAGCCACGCTCCATGACACGTCAGGTGTGGCCACTCAGAATCCTCCCCCGGCCTCCTCTACAGGCCTGTGTCCCACTTCCTGCTCATCGGCAGAGTCTGAGCTGCTGGGCAGAGCCCCTGCGGGTCCCCACCTGTCCCAGGCACCCAGGCACCCGGGCACCCTGAGCCTGCAAACCGGCTCCCGTCCTTCAAGGACCAGCTCTGGGGTCTCTTCCTGGGGGGACCTTCCTTAACCACTACGGTGAGAAGTGATGGTCGTGGCAACCATTCATGTAAGTTACAGCGTTTGCCACAACACTATAAAGGAAGGGATTCTGTTTTTCCCAATTCTGTTTTAGAGGAACTAGAGACTCTGGGAATTGAATTAATATTCGCAGTGTCACGCAGCTAGTTAGTGACACAGTCAGGGTTTGGTCCGCAGGAGTCCTGGCTCTGGTGGCTCAGTTCTCTCCCGTGATGCCACTTCACATCTGAAGGGGACTTTCTCCTGTTTGCTTCTTTGTTACATTCATGCCACTGAGTGCATGTGTCAAATAGACATTGTTCTCTCTTGATTTACATCATTATTTGTTTCCTTCCATTGTCTGTGATTGCCTTTAAGGGAAGAATTATGAGCAAATTTACATACTGTGTATTCTCACCATCTAGTACACAGAACATCTAGTTCACAGAACGTAGGAGTTGAAGAATATGATTGATGAGGTGCCCTTGGGTGCCTCAGTCAGGTAAGCTTTTGACTCCTGATTTTGGCTCAAGTCCTGATCTCATGGTTCTTCAGACCAAGCCCCACGCTGGGCTCCTTGCTGACAGGGTGGAGCCTGTTTGGGATTCTTTCTGTCTCTGTCTCCATCGCCCGCCCGCCCCCTCCAAATTAAACATTTAATAAACGTGATTGGTGAATACATGATCTAAAATTATTAAAAGGAATTACTAGTATGTAATTCAAAACATAGAATTAAAAATTCAAAGCAGTAAGAGTTGGGACTAGTCTGAAAGACACATTATTCTTTAGAAACATGAAGGGACAGTACAGCTCTCATGAAGGCAATGGCGCCATGGGCTGGCTGTGGGAGGAAAGGCTTTGGAAATTCAAGGTCAAGGTGCTCTGCATTAGTTTACTGTTGCTCCTTCACAACCTACCAGTAACAAAGTGGTTTGAAAGAGCCCACATGTGTTGTATCACAGCCTCCAGGGTCTAGCACCACTTAGCTGAGTGCTCAGGGCCACCCAAGGGTGCAGTTGGGGCGTTCGCTGGGCTGTGGTCTCATGAGAGGCTCAACTGCAGAAGGACCACGTTTTAGTGGCAGAATTACGTTCCCTTCAGTCATAGGACTGTGGGCCCTCCAGGCCAACTGGGGCTCACAGCAGAGGCCGCCAAACACGGCAGCGTTCCTCCAAAGCCCGCAAGGAGATGTGGCGTTGGGGGGGCTACAGTCTGGGCGCAGTGAAGGGAACGGCACACATCTCCTCCTCCTGGTTACGTTCTGTTGACCGGGTACCAGTCACGAATCACACTCATGTCCACAGCAGTGGGAAGGGTGCAGTCCCTGGGGGCGGGGCCAAGAAGGGCAGGGCCTAAATAGCCCGTCCACTGTAGAATCAGCGAGAGTCACCTTCAAGGCAACTGGCCCAACGGCCTCTCACGTACCCCTGTTAGGGTATAAGGTGTTCCCGTTCTGTGATTTCCCAGCGGATAAACGTTTTGTGCTTCGCTTTGGAGGATGATAACGTTTTTGATACAATTGAATGCCTAATATATGCAGATATGTTTAAGCAAATGCCAAACAAACAAACAAAAAACTCAAATAAATTTTTTCCTATAAATTCAATTTTTGGACTATTTTTCCAGGCCTCCTGCAGCTGCATTCTTGTTCTTGTAAACATGAGGGCTCCTCCCATAGAACACAATTTAAATTATTTAGTTAAGTTATTATTTAAAACAGGTCAGGGCGCCTGGGTTTGCTCAGTCAGTTAAGCATCACATTCTTGACTTCTGCTCAGGTCATGATCTTGCAGTTCATGAGTTCAAGCCCCACATGGGCTCTGTGCTGACGGTGTGAATCCTGATTGGGATTCTCTCTCTCCTTCCCTCGTCCCTCCCCAGCTTGTGTGTGTGCACACTCTCTCTCAAAATAAATAAACACTAAAAAAAATTTATGGTACGTGAACTCTATATTAAGCATTTGCATTATTTTATCAGAAGGATGAAGACCTGGGATCCTTAGCAGAAAGGAAGTCGAAGAAAGAAAATATGTAAACATAACATATCTTAGTTGGATATACAAGAGGCTTGCCATTGATGATTTCTGAGGTCCAATTTTATTTTATTTAAATATTTTCCTCCAGGGGCGCCTGGGTGGCTCAGTCGGTTAAGCGTCCGGCTTCAGCTCAGGTCATGATCTCACGGTTCGTGGGTTCAAGCCCCGCCTCGGGCTCTGTGCTGACAGCTCAGAGCCCGGAGCCTGCTTCCAATTCTGTATCTCCCTCTCTCTGACCCTCCCCTGATCACGCTGTCTCTGTCTGTCTCTCAAAAATAAATAAAAAAACACATTAAAAAAATTAAAAATTTTCCTCCAGCTTCATTGAGGTACTTGACAAATAAAAATTGCATTTGCTTAAGGCATACGATGTGGTACTTTGGTATATGGATATATCACAAAATGATTACCACAGTCAAGTTAATTAACACCTCTATCACCTCCCATAGTCATTTGGGTTTTTATTTATTTTTGTGGTGGGAACACATTGGATCAACTCTTTTAGCAAGTTTCAAGTATACAATACAGTGTTATTAACAGTACTCACCATGCTTTCTATTAGATCTACGGCACTGACTCATCTTATAACTGAAATCTCCACCTTTTGGCCCATGTCTCCCCTCCCCCACCTCCAGGTCCCTGCAAACCACCATACCCCCCTTACTCCTTCAGGCTATTTTGGATTCCAGATATCCTGGGGTGAGGCGGGGGCGGGGGGGGGGCATGCAGGGTGAGTCTTTGTGTGTCTGCTCTATTTCACCTAGCTTCACACCACCCAGATTCATCCACGTTGTCACAGATGTCAAGTTCTCATTCTGGTGCTGGGACACCGATAGAGACTCAAAGATCACCCTTTACATCGAGTGTGATTCTGTAAGCCATTGGTTTTTATTCATAGAGTATAAAAAGTACTGTTTTGCTACAGGTTGGCATGTGGTACAGGGGAGAATCAAAAGCACCAGATCTGCAAATATATAGTCTGGGTTTGATTTCTGGCTTCACCATGTATTTTCATGTGAATTTGGACAAGTTACTTAGCACCCGCCTTATGTAAAAGAGGAATGATAAAACTACCCATAGGATTATTGTCAGATTAAGTGAGTTCCATATGTAAAGGGTGTGGGCAGTACTCAACGTATTTTAAGCACTATACAAATATTAACTAACTTTACAGTTGTATTAAGTAAATGCCTTCAACAAGACATTGCAATCCACAGGGACTTCCAGTTTTCATTTTAGTGTCATTCCGTTTAGACTCTCCCAACATTCAGGCTCTCATTTTACCATAAATGGAAATAATCGCTTAGCATTGCGATCTCTATTTGGCATTAAGTTAATTAATTTCTGTAAGTATTTTGAGGATACAAATCTTTTTAAATAATTAAGGCAGTTAGACCAAATGTAGTTACTTTTATATTCTCTGAACAGGTACTTTAAACATTGATTTAATTATCAAAGAATCCTTTTTGAAACCAAATCAGGATTCTGCCTTATTTTTACTTTAATTTGGAAACATTTCTCTTTATTACATGTTGTTAAAATAGTTCCTTGTGTGATCCTCCTTGAGGTCACAATGACAAAATAAAAGGGTTTCCAACTTCATTAGAGAAGGAAGTACAGTAAAATTCCCTCCGTGGAGTTTCCCATGGTCTCAGCACCGCCGTGGAGAAGGCGTTGGAGCTACTGTCCGAGGAAGCCGTGGGCTGTGGCCCCACTAGGTGACTCGCCTTCCTTAAAGCATAGTCCCCTC